>JAVLSZ010000008.1:78040000-78042500 GCA_032313775.1 Urocyon cinereoargenteus
ACCTAACCCTAAACCTAACCCTAACCCGAACCCTAAACCTAACCCTAACCCGAACCCTAAACATAACCCTAACCCTAACCATGACCCTAACCCTAACCCGAACCCTAACCCGAACACGAACCCTAACCCGAACGCGAACCCTAAACCTAAACCTAACCCTAGCCCGAGCCCTAACCCTAACCCGAACCCTAACCCTAACACTAACCCTAACCCGAAACCTAAACCTAACCTGAACCCTAACCCTAAACCTACCCCGAACCCTAACCCGAACCCTAACCCTAACCCGAACCCTAACCCGAACCCTAACCCTAACCCTAACCCGAACCCTAACCCTAACACTAACCCAAACCCTAAACCGAAACCTAACCCTAACCATAACCCTAACCCTAACCCGATCCCTAAACCTAACCCTAACCCGAACCCTAACCCCTAACCCGAACCCGAACACGAACTCTAACGCGAACCCGAACCCTAACCCTACCCTGAACCCGAAACCAAACCATAACCCTAACCCTAATCCGAACCCTATCCCTAACCCTAACCCTAACCGTAACACGAACACTAAGCCTAACCCTAACCCTAACCCGAACCCGAACCCGAACCCTAACCCTAACCCTAACCCTAACCCTAACCCTAACGCTAACCTGTACCGTACCCCTAACGCTAACCCGAACCCTAACCCGAACCCTAACCCGAACCCTAACCCGAACCCTAAACTTAACACTAACCCCTAACCCTAACCTGAACCTGAACCCTAACCCGAACCCGAACCCTAGCCCGAACCCGAACCTTAACCCAAACCCGAACCCGAACCCGAACCCTAACACTAACCCTAACTCGAACCTTAACCCTAACCCTAACCCTAACCCGAACCCGAACCCGAACCCTAACCCAAACCCTAACCCTAACCCTAACCCGAACCCGAACCCTAACCCTAAATCTAACCCGAACCTTAACCCTAACCCGAATCCTAAACCTAACCCGATTCCGAACCCGAACCCAAACCCTAACCCGAACCCTAAACCTAACCCTAACCCTAACCCGAACCCTAACCCAAACACGAACCCTAACCCGAACCCGAACCCTAACCCTAACCAGAACCCGAACCCTAACCCGAACCCTAACCCTAAACCTAAACCGAACCCTAACCCTAACCCTAACCCGAACCCTAACCCTAACCCGAAACCTAACCCAACCCTAACCCTAAACCTAACCCGCACCTTAACCCGAACCCTAACCCTAACCCTAACACTAACCCTAACCCCTAACCCTAACCCAAACCCTAAACCTAAACCTAAACCTAACCCTAATCCGAACCCAAACCCTAACCCTAACCCTAACCCTAAACCGAACCCTAACCCTAACCCTAAACCTAACCCTAACCCGAACCCTAACCCGAACCCTAACCCTAACCCTAACCCTAACCCGAACCCTAACCCTAACCCTAACCCGAACACGAACCCTAACCCGAACCCGAACCCTAAACCTAAACCTAACCTTAACCCGAGCCCTAACAATAACCCGAACACTAACCCTAACACTAACCCTAACCCGAAACCTAAACCTAACCTGAACCCTAACACTAAACCTAACCCGAACCCTAACCCGAACCCTAACCCTAACCCGAACCCGAACCCTAACGCTAAACCTAAACCTAACCCTAATCCTAACCCTAAACCTAACCCTTACCCGTACCCTAAACCGAACCCTAAGCCTAACCCTAACCCTAACCCGAACCCTAACCCGAACCCTAAACCTAACCCTAACCCGAACCCTAACCCGAAACCTAACCCTAAACCTAACCCGAACACTAAACCTAACCCTAAACCTAACCCTAAACCGAACCCTAACCCTAACCCTAACCCTAACCCTAACCTCTAGCCTTAACCCGAACCCTAACCCTAAACCTAAACTTAACCCTAACCCGAACCCTAACCCTAACACTAACCCTAACCCTATCCCGAACCCTAACCCTAAACCTAACCCTAAACCTAAACCTAACCCGATCCCTAACCCGAACCCTAACCCTAACCCTAACCCTAACCCGAACCCTACACCTAACCCTAACCCGAACCAGAACCCTAACCCAACCCGAACCCTAACCCGAACCCTAACCCTAACCCTAACCCGAACACTAACCCGAACCCTAACCCTAACCCTAACCCAAACCCTAACCCTAACACTAACCCAAACCCTAACCCGAACCCTAACCCTAACCCGAAACGTAACCCGAACCCTAAACCTAAACCTAACCCGAACCTTAACCCGAACCCTAACCCTAACCCTAACACTAACCCTAACTCCTAACCCTAACCCGAACCCTAACCCTAAACCTAAACCTAACCCTAATCCGAACCCTAACCCTAACCCTAACCCTAACCCTAAACCGAACCCTAACCCTAACCCTAAACCTAACCCTAACCCGAACCCTAACCCGAACAATAACCCTAACCCTAAACCGAACCCTAACCCTAACCCTAACCCGAACACGAACCCTAAC
>JAVLSZ010000008.1:78047500-78050000 GCA_032313775.1 Urocyon cinereoargenteus
AACACTAAACCCTAACCCTCACCCGAACCCGAACCTTAACCCGAACACGAACCCTATCCCGAACCCGAACCCTAACCCAAACCCGAACCCGAACCCTAACCCTAACCCTAAACCTAACCCGAACCCTAACCCGAACCCGAACCCTAACACTATCCCTAACCCTAAACCTAACTCTAACCCTAACCCTAACCCTAACCTGAACCCTAACCCTAACCCTAATCCGAACCCGAACCCGAACCCTACCCCGAACCCGAACCCAAACCATAACTCTAACCCTAACCCGAACCCTAATCCGAACCCTAACGCTAACCCTAACCCTAACCCAAATGCTAACCCTAAACCGAACCCTAACCCTAACCCTAACCCTAACCCGAACCCTAACCCGAACCCTAACCCTAACCCTAACGCGAAACTTAACCCTAACCCTAACCTTTACCCTAACCCGAACCCTAACCATAACCCTAACCGGAACCATAACCCTAACCCTAAACCGAACCCGAACCCTAACCCTAAACCTAACCCTAACCCGAACCCTAACCCGAAACCTAAAACGAACCCGAACCCTAACCCTAACCCGAACCCTAAAACGAACCCCAACCCTAACCCGAACCCGAACCCCAACCCTAACCCGAAACCTAACCCTAACCCTAACCCTAACCCGAACCCTAACCCTAACCCTAACCCGAACGCTAACCCGAACCCTAAACCGAACCCTAACCCGAATCCTAACCCTAACCCTAACCCGAACCCTAACCCGAACCCTAACCCTAACCCTAACCCGAATCCTAACCCTAACCCTAACCCAAAACCTAACCCGAACCATAAACCTAACCCTAACCCTAAACCTAACCCGAACCCTGACCCTGACCCTAACCCGAACACTAACCCCTAATCCGAATCCGAACCCTAACCCGAACCCGAACCCTAACCCTACCGCAAACCCGAACCCAAACCATAACCCTAACCCTAACCCGAACCCTAACCCTAACCCTAATCCTAACCCTAACCCAAACCTTAACCCTAACCCTAAACCGAACCCTAACCCTAACCCGAACCCTAACCCTAACCGTAACCCTAACCCTAACCCTAACCCCTAACCCGAATCCTAACCCTAACCCGAACCCGAACCCTAACCCCTTACCCGAATCCTAACCCTAACCCGAACCCTAACCCGACCCCTAACCCTAACCCTAACCCCGAAACCGAACCCTAAACCTAACCCTAACCCTAACCCGAATCCTAACCCGAACCCTAAACCCCGAACCCCAACCCTAACCCTAACCCGAACCCGAACCCTAACCCTAAACCTAACCCGAACCCTAACCCTAACCCGAACCCTAAACCTAACCCTAACCCGAAACCGAACCCTAACCCGAACCCGAACCCTAACCCGAACCTTAACCCTAAACCGAACCCTAACCATAACCCGAACCATAAACCGATCCCTAACCCGAACCCTTACCCGAACCCTAACCCTAACCCTAACACTAACCCTAACCCGAAACCTAACCCTAACCCGAACACGAACCCGAACCCGGACCCTAACCCGAACCCGAAACCTAACCCGAACCCTAACCCTAACCCTAAACCGAACCCTAACCCTAACCCTAACCCTAACCCGAACCCTAACCCGAACCCTAACCCTAACCCTAACCCTAAACCTAACCCTAACCAGAACCCTAAACCTAACTCGAAACCTAACCCTAACCCTAACCCTATCCCTAACCCGAAACCTAACCCGAACCCTAACCCTATCCCTAACCCGAACCCTAACACTAACCCTAACCCTAACCGGACCCCTAAACCGAACCCTAACACGAACCCTAACCCTAACCCTAACCCTAACCCGAACCTTAACCCTAACCCGAACCCGAACCCTAACCCTAACCCGAACCCTAACCCTAACCCGAACCCTAAACCTAACCCGAAACCTAACCCTAACCCTAACCCGTACCCGAACCCTAACCCTAAACCTAACCCGAACCCTAACCCGAACTCGAACCCTAACCCTAACCCTAACCCGAACCCTAACCCTAACCCTAACCCGACCCTAACCCTAACCCGAAACCTAACCCTAACCCGAACCCGAACCCGAAACCTAACCCGAACCCTAACCCTAACCCTAACCCTAACCAGAACCCTAACCCCAACCCGAACCCTAACCCGAATCCTAACCCTAAACCTAACCCGAACTCTATCCCGAACTCTAAACCTAAACCTAACCCTAACCCGAACCCTAACCCTAACCCTAACCCGAACCCTAACCCTAACCCTAACCCGAACCATAACCCTAACACTAACCCGAAACTTAACCTTAACCCTAACACTTACCCTAACCCGAACCCTAACCCTCACCATAACCCGAACCCTAACCCTAACCCGAACCCTAAACCTAACCCGAACCCTAACCCTAACCCTAACCCTAACCCTAACACTAACACTAACCCCTAACCCTAACCCTAACCCTAACCCTAACCTTAACCCTAAAACCTAACCCTAA
>JAVLSZ010000008.1:78057500-78060000 GCA_032313775.1 Urocyon cinereoargenteus
CTAAACTTAACCCTAACCCGAACCCTAACCCTAACACTAACCCTAACCCTATCCCGAACCCTAACCCTAAACCTAACCCTAAACCTAAACCTAACCCGATCCCTAACCCGAACCCTACCCCTAACCCTAACCCTAACCCGAACCCTACCCCTAACCCTAACCCGAACCAGAACCCTAACCCAACCCGAACCCTAACCCGAACCCTAACCCTAACCCTAACCCGAACACTAACCCGAACCCTAACCCTAACCCTAACCCAAACCCTAACCCTAACACTAACCCAAACCCTAACCCGAACCCTAACCCTAACCCGAAACGTAACCCGAACCCTAACCCTAAACCTAACCCGAACCTTAACCCGAACCCTAACCCTAACCCTAACACTAACCCTAACTCCTAACCCTAACCCGAACCCTAACCCTAAACCTAAACCTAACCCTAATCCGAACCCTAACCCTAACCCTAACCCTAACCCTAAACCGAACCCTAACCCTAACGCTAAACCTAACCCTAACCCGAACCCTAACCCGAACAATAACCCTAACCCTAAACCGAACCCTAACCCTAACCCTAACCCGAACACGAACCCTAACACGAACCCGAACCCTAAACCTAAACCTAACCCTAACCCGAGCCCTAACCCTAACCCGAAACCTAACCCTAACACTATCCCTAACCCGAAACCTAAACCTAACCTGAACCCTAACCCTAAACCTAACCCGAACCCTAACCCGAACCCTAACCCTAACCCGAACCCGAACCCTAACGCTAAACCTAAACCTAACCCTAATCCTAACCCTAAACCTAACCCTTACCCGTACCCTAAACCGAACCCTAAGCCTAACCCTAACCCTAACCCGAACCCTAACCCGAACCCTAAACCTAAACCTAACCCGAACCCTAACCCGAAACCTAACCCTAAACCTAACCCGAACCCTAACCCTAACCCTAAACCTAACCCTAACCCTAACCCTAAACCCTAGCCTTAACCCGAACCCTAACCCTAAACCTAAACTTAACCCTAACCCGAACCCTAACCCTAACACTAACCCTAACCCTATCCCGAACCCTAACCCTAAACCTAACCCTAACCCTAACCCTAAACCTAACCCGATCCCTAACCCGAACCCTAAACCTAACCCTAACCCTAACCCGAACCCTACCCCTAACCCTAACCCGAACCAGAACCCTAACCCTAACCCTAAACCTAACCCTAACCCGAACCCTAACCCTAACCCTAACCCTAACCCTAACACCTAGCCTTAACCCGAACCCTAACCCTAAACCTAAACTTAACCCTAACCCGAACCCTAACCCTAACACTAACCCTAACCCTATCCCGAACCCTAACCCTAAACCTAACCCGAACCCTAACCCTAAACCTAACCCGAACCCTAACCCTAACCCGAACACTAACCCTAACCCTAACCCGAACCCTAACCCGAACACTAACCCTAACACTAACTTGAACACTAACCCCTAACCCTAACCCGAACCCGAAATCTTACCCGAACCCGAACCCTAACCCGAACCCGAAACCTAACCCGAACCCTAACCCTAACCCTAACCCGAACCCTAAACCTAAACCTAACCCTAACCCGAACGCTAACCATAACACTAACCCTAACCCTAACCCTAACCCTTAACCCTAACCCGAACCCTAACCCTAACCCTAACCCTAACCCTAACACGAACCCTCACCCTAACCCTAACCCTAACCCTAACCCGAACCCTAACCCTAAACCTAAACCTAACCCTAAACCTAACCCTAACCCGAACCCTAAACCTAACCCTAACCCTAACCCGAACCCTAACCCTAACCCTAACCCGAACCCTAACCCTAACCCGAACCCTAACCCGAACCCTAACCCTAACCCTAACCCGAACCCTAACCCTAACCCGAACCCTAACCCGAACCCTAACCGAACCCTAACCCTAACCCTAACCCGAACCCTAACCCGAACCCTAACCCTAACCCTAACCCGAAACCTAACCCTACCCTAACCCAAACCCTAACCTGAATCCTAACCCTTACCCTAACCCTTACCCTAACCCGAAACCTAACGCTAACCCTAACCTGAACCCTAACCCCTAACCCGAACCCGAATACGAACTCTAACCCGAACCCGAACCCTAACCCTACCCCGAACCCCAACCCAAACCATAACCCTAACCCTAACCCGAACCCTAACCCTAACCCTAACCCTAACCATAACCCAAACCCTAGGCCTAACCCTAACCCTAACCCTAACCCGAATCCTAACCCTAACCCTAACACTAACCCTAACCCTAACCCTAACCAGAACCCTAACCCTAACCCTAACCCGAACCCTAACCCGAACCCTAACCGGAACCCTAACCCTAAACCTAGCCCTAACCCGAACCCTAACCCTAACCCGAAACCTTACCAGAACCCTAACCCTAAACCTAACCCGAACCTTAACCCGAACCCTAACCCTAACCCTAACACTAACCCTAACCCCTAACCCTAACCCGAACC
>JAVLSZ010000008.1:78067500-78072500 GCA_032313775.1 Urocyon cinereoargenteus
ACCCTAACCCTAACCCTAACCCGAACCCTAACCCGAACCCTAACCCTAAACCTAACCCGAACCCAACCCTAACCCGAACCCTAAACCTAACCCGAACCCTAACCCTAACCATAACCCTAACCCGAAACAAACCTAACCCGAACCCTAACCCTAAACCTAACCCGAACCCTAACCCTAACCCTAACCCTAACCCGAACACTAACCGTAACCCGAACCCTAAACCTAACCCTAACCCGAACCCTAACCCTAACCCGAACACTAACCCTAACCCTAACCCGAACCCTAACCCGAACAGTAACCCTAACACTAACTTGAACACTAACCCCTAACCCTAACCCGAACCCGAAATCTTACCCGAACCCGAACCCTAACCCGAACCCGAACCCTAACCTGAACCCTAACCCTAACCCTAACCCTATAACCAAACCCTAACCCGAACCCTAACCCTAACACTAACCCTAACCCTAACAAGAACCCTAATCCAAAACCTAACCCTAACCCTAACCCTAACACTAACCCGAACCCTAACCCTAACCCTAACCCGAATCCTAACCCTAACACTAACCCGAACCCTAACCCGAACCCTAACCCTAAACCTAACCCTAACCCGAACCCTAAACCTAACCCTAACCCGAACCCTAAACATAACCCTAACCCTAACCATGACCCTAACCCTAACCCGAACCCTAACCCGAACACGAACCCTAACCCGAACGCGAACCCTAAACCTAAACCTAACCCTAACCCGAGCCCTAACCCTAACCCGAACCCTAACCCTAACACTAACCCTAACCCGAAACCTAAACCTAACCCTAACCCTTACCCTAAACCTAACCCGATCCCTAACCCGAACCCTAACCCTAAACCTAACCCGAACCCTAACCCGAACCCTAACCCTAACCCTAACCCGAACCCGAACCCTAACGCTAAACCTAAACCTAACCCTAATCCTAACCCTAACCCTAACCCTAACCTTACCCGTACCCTAAACCGAACCCTAAGCCTAACCCTAACCCTAACCCGAACCCTAACCCGAACCCTAAACCTAACCCTAACCCGAACCCTAACCCGAAACCTAACCCTAAACCTAACCCGAACCCTAACCCTAACCCTAAACCTAACCCTAACCCGAACCCTAACCCTAACCCTAACCCTAACCCTAACCCCTAGCCTTAACCCGAACCCTAACCGTAAACCTAAACTTAACCCTAACCCGAACCCTAACCCTAACACTAACCCTAACCCTAACCCGAACCCGAACCCTAAACCTAACCCTAACCCTAACCCTAAACCTAACCCGATCCCTAACCCGAACCCTAACCCTAACCCTAACCCTAACCCGAACCCTACCCCTAACCCTAACCCGAACCAGAACCCTAACCCGAACCCGAACCCTAACCCGAAACCTAACCCTAACCCTAACCCGAACACTAACCCTAACCCGAACCCTAACCCGAACCCTAACCCTAACCCTAACCCGAACCCTAACCCTAACACTAACCCAAACCCTAAACCGAAACCTAACACTAACCATAACCCTAACCCTAACCCGATCCCTAAACCTAACCCTAACCCGAACCATAACCCCTAACCCGAACCCGAACACGAACTCTAACGCGAACCCGAACCCTAACCATACCCTGAACCCGAAACCAAACCATAACCCTAACACTAATCCGAACCCTATCCCTAACCCTAACCCTAACCGTAACACGAACACTAAGCCTAACCCTAACCCGAACCCGAACCCGAACCCTAACCCTAACCCTAACCCTAAACCTAACCCTAACCCTAACCCCTAACACGAACCCTAACCCTAACCCTAACGCTAACCTGTACCGTACCCCTAACCCTAACCCGAACCCTAACCCGAACCCTAACCCGAACCCTAACCCGAACCCTAAACTTAACACTAACCCCTAACCCTAACCTGAACCTGAACCCTAACCCGAACCCGAACCCTAGCCCGAACCCGAACCTTAACCCAAACCCGAACCCGAACCCGAACCCTAACACTAACCCTAACTCGAACCTTAACCCTAACCCTAACCCTAACCCGAACCCGAACCCGAACCCTAACCCAAACCCTAACCCTAACCCTAACCCGAACCCGAACCCTAACCCTAAATCTAACCCGAACCTTAACCCTAACCCGAACCCTAAACCTAACCCGATTCCGAACCCGATCCCTAACCCTAACCCGAACCCTAAACCTAACCCTAACCCTAACCCGAACCCTAACCCAAACACGAACCCTAACCCGAACCCGAACCCTAACCCTAACCCGAACCCGAACCCTAACCCGAACCCTAACCCTAAACCTAAACCGAACCCTAACCCTAACCCTAACCCGAACCCTAACCCTAACCCGAAACCTAACCCGAACCCTAACCCTAAACCAAACCCGAACCTTAACCCGAACCCTAACCCTAACCCTAACACTAACCCTAACCCCTAACCCTAACCCGAACCCTAAACCTAAACATAAACCTAACCCTAATCCGAACCCAAACCCTAACCCTAACCCTAACCCTAAACCGAACCCTCACCCTAACCCTAAACCTAACCCTAACCCGAACCCTAACCCGAACCCTAACCCTAACCCTAACCCTAACCCGAACCCTAACCCTAACCCTAACCCGAACACGAACCCTAACCCGAACCCGAACCCTAAACCTAAACCTAACCCTAACCCGAGCCCTAACCATAACCCGAACACTAACCCTAACACTAACCCTAACCCGAAACCTAAACCTAACCTGAACCCTAACACTAAACCTAACCCGAACACTAACACGAACCCTAACCCTAACCCGAACCCGAACCCTAACGCTAAACCTAAACCTAACCCTAATCCTAACCCTAAACCTAACCCTTACCCGTACCCTAAACCGAACCCTAAGCCTAACCCTAACCCTAACCCGAACCCTAACCCTAAACCTAAACTTAACCCTAACCCGAACCCTAACCCTAACACTAACCCTAACCCTATCCCGAACCCTAACCCTAAACCTAACCCTAAACCTAAACCTAACCCGATCCCTAACCCGAACCCTACCCCTAACCCTAACCCTAACCCGAACCCTACACCTAACCCTAACCCGAACCAGAACCCTAACCCAACCCGAACCCTAACCCGAACCCTAACCCTAACCCTAACCCGAACACTAACCCGAACCCTAACCCTAACCCTAACCCAAACCCTAACCCTAACACTAACCCAAACCCTAACCCGAACCCTAACCCTAACCCTAACACTAACCCTAACTCCTAACCCTAACCCGAACCCTAACCCTAAACCTAACCCGAACCTTAACCCGAAACCTAACCCTAACCCTAACACTAACCCTAACTCCTAACCCTAACCCGAACCCTAACCCTAAACCTAAACCTAACCCTAATCCGAACCCTAACCCTAACCCTAACCCTAACCCTAAACCGAACCCTAACCCTAACCCTAAACCTAACCCTAACCCGAACCCTAACTCGAACAATAACCCTAACCCTAAACCGAACCCTAACCCTAACCCTAACCCGAACACGAACCCTAACACGAACCCGAACCCTAAACCTAAACCTAACCCTAACCCGAGCCCTAACCCTAACCCGAAACCTAACCCTAACACTATCCCTAACCCGAAACCTAAACCTAACCTGAACCCTAACCCTAAACCTAACCCGAACCCTAACCCGAACCCTAACCCTAACCCGAACCCGAACCCTAACGCTAAACCTAAACCTAACCCTAATCCTAACCCTAAACCTTACCCTTACCCGTTCCCTAAACCGAACCCTAAGCCTAACCCTAACCCTAACCCGAACCCTAACCCGAACCCTAAACCTAAACCTAACCCGAACCCTAACCCGAAACCTAACCCTAAACCTAACCCGAACCCTAACCCTAACCCTAAACCTAACCCTAACCCTAACCCTAACCCCTGGCCTTAACCCGAACCCTAACCCTAAACCTAAACTTAACCCTAACCCGAACCCTAACCCTAACACTAACCCTAACCCTATCCCGAACCCTAACCCTAAACCTAACCCTAACCCTAACCCTAAACCTAACCCGATCCCTAACCCGAACCTTAAACCTAACCCTAACCCTAACCCGAACCCTACCCCTAACCCTAACCCGAACCAGAACCCTAACCCTAACCCTAAACCTAACCCTAACCCGAACCCTAACCCTAACCCTAACCCTAACCCTAACCCTAACACCTAGCCTTAACCCGAACCCTAACCCTAAACCTAAACTTAACCCTAACCCGAACCCTAACCCTAACACTAACCCTAACCCTATCCCGAACCCTAACCCTAAACCTAACCCGAACCCTAACCCTAAACCTAACCCGAACCCTAACCCTAACCCGAACACTAACCCTAACCCTAACCCGAACCCTAACCCGAACACTAACCCTAACACTAACTTGAACACTAACCCCTAACCCTAACCCGAACCCGAAATCTTACCCGAACCCGAACCCTAACCCGAACCCGAAACCTAACCCGAACCCTAACCCTAACCCTAACCCGAACCCTAAACCTAAACCTAACCCTAACCCGAACGCTAACCATAACACTAACCCTAACCCTAACCCTAACCCTTAACCCTAACCCGAACCCTAACCCTAACCCTAACCCTAACCCTAACACGAACCCTCACCCTAACCCTAACCCTAACCCTAACCCGAACCCTAACCCTAAACCTAAACCTAACCCTAAACCTAACCCTAACCCGAACCCTAAACCTAACCCTAACCCTAACCCGAACCCTAACCCTAACCCTAACCCGAACCCTAACCCTAACCCGAACCCTAACCCGAACCCTAACCCTAACCCTAACCCGAACCCTAACCCGAACCCGAACCCTAACCCGAACCCTAACCGAACCCTAACCCTAACCCTAACCCGAACCCTAACCCGAACCCTAACCCTAACCCTAACCCGAAACCTAACCCTAACCCTAACCCAAACCCTAACCTGAATCCTAACCCTTA
>JAVLSZ010000008.1:78092500-78095000 GCA_032313775.1 Urocyon cinereoargenteus
ACCCGAACCCTAACCGTAACCCGAACATGAACCCTAACCCGAACCCGAACCCTAAACCTAAACCTAACCCTAACCCGAGCCCTAACCCTAACCCGAACCCTAACCCTAACACTAACCCTAACCCGAAACCTAAACCTAACCTGAACCCTAACCCTAAACCTAACCCGAACCCTAACCCGAACCCTAACCCTAACCCGAACCCGAACCCTAACGCTAAACCTAAACCTAACCCTAATCCTAACCCTAACCCTAACCCTAACCCTTACCCGTACCCTAAACCGAACCCTAAGCCTAACCCTAACCCTAACCAGAACCCTAACCCGAACCCTAAACCTAACCCTAACCCGAACCCTAACACGAAACCTAACCCTAAACCTAACCCGAACCCTAACCCTAACCCTAACCCTAACCCTAACCCCTAGCCTTAACCCGAACCCTAACCCTAAACCTAAACTTAACCCTAACCCGAACCCTAACCCTAACACTAACCCTAACCCTAACCCGAACCCTAACCCTAACCCTAAACCTAACCCTAACCCTAACCCTAAACCTAACCCGATCCCTAACCCGAACCCTAACCCTAACCCTAACCCTAACCCGAACCCTACCCCTAACCCTAACCCGATCCAGAACCCTAACCCGAACCCGAACCCTAACCCGAACCCTAACCCTAACCCTAACCCGAACATTAACCCTAACCCGAACCCTAACCCGAACCCTAACCCTAACCCTAACCCGAACCCTAACCCTAACACTAACCCAAACCCTAACCCGAACCCTAACCCTAACCATAACCCTAACCCTAACCCGATCCCTAAACCTAACCCTAACCCGAACCCTAACCCCTAACCCGAACCCGAACACGAACTCTAACGCGAACCCGAACCCTAACCCTACCCCGAACCCGAACCCAAACCATAACCCTAACCCTAACCCGAACCCTATCCCTAACCCTAACCCTAACCGTAACACGAACCCTAAGCCTAACCCTAACCCTAACCCGAACCCGAACCCGAACCCTAACTCTAACCCTAACCCTAACCCTAAACCTAACCCCTAACACGAACCCTAACCCTAACCCTAACGCTAACCCGTAACGTACCCCTAACCCTAACCCGAACCCTAACCCGAACCCTAACCCTAACCCTAAACTTAACACTAACCCCTAACCCTAACCTGAACCTGAACCCTAAACTGAACCCGAACCCTAGCCCGAACCCGAACCTTAACCCAAACCCGAACCCGAACCCGAACCCTAACCCTAACCCTAACTCGAACCCTAACCCTAACCCTAACCCTAAATCTAACCCGAACCTTAACCCTAACCCGAACCCTAAACCTAACCCGATCCAGAACCCGAAACCTAACCCTAACCCGAACCCTAAACCTAACCCTAACCCTAACCCGAACCCTAACCCAAACACGAACCCTAAACCGAACCCGAACCTTAACCCTAACCCGAACCCGAACCCTAACCCGAACCCTAAACCTAAACCTAAACCGAACCCTAACCCTAACCCTAACCCGAACCCTAACCCTAACCCGAAACCTAACCCGAACCCTAACCCTAAACCTAACCCGAACCTTAACCCGAACCCTAACCCTAACCCAAACACTAACCCTAACCCCTAACCCTAACCCGAACCCTAACCCTAAACCTAAACCTAACCCTAATCCGAACCCTAAACCTAACCCTAACCCTAACTCTAAACCGAACCCTAACCCTAACCCTAAACCTAACCCTAACCCGAACCCTAACCCGAACTCTAACCCTAACCCTAACCCTAACCCGAAACCTAACCCTAACCCTAACACGAACACGAACCCTAACCCGAACCCGAACCCTAAACCTAAACCTAACCCTAACCCGAGCCCTAACCCTAACCCGAACACTAACCCTAACACTAACCTTAACCCGAAACCTAAACCTAAACTGAACCCTAACACTAAACCTAACCCGAACCCTAACCCGAACCCTAAACCTAACCCGAACCCGAACCCTAACGCTAAACCTAAACCTAACCCTAATCCTAACCCTAAACCTAACCCTTACCCGTACCCTAAACCGAACCCTAAGCCTAACCCTAACCCTAACCCGAACCCTAACCCGAACCCTAAACCTAACCCTAACCCGAACCCTAACCCGAAACCTAACCCTAAACCTAACCCGAACCCTAACCCTAACCCTAAACCTAACCCTAAACCGAACCCTAACCCTAACCCTAACCCTAACCCTAACCTCTAGCCTTAACCCGAACCCTAACCCTAAACCTAAACTTAACCCTAACCCGAACCCTAACCCTAACACTAACCCTAACCCTATCCCGAACCCTAACCCTAAACCTAACCCTAAATCTAAACCTAACCCGATCCCTAACCCGAACCCTACCCCTAACCCTAACCCTAACCCGAACCCTACCCCTAACCCTAACCCGAACCAGAACCCTAACCCGAACCCGAACCCTAACCCGAACCCTAACCCTAACCCTAACCCGAACAC
>JAVLSZ010000008.1:78105000-78110000 GCA_032313775.1 Urocyon cinereoargenteus
CCCTAACCCGAACCCTAACCCTAACCCGAACCCTAACCCGAACCCTAACCCTAACCCTAACCCGAACCCTAACCCTAACCCGAACCCTAACCCGAACCCTAACCCGAACCCTAACCCTAACCGTAATCCGAAACCTAACCCTAAACCTAACCCAAACCCTAACCTGAATCCTAACACTTACCCTAACCCGAACCCTAACCCGAACCCTAACGCTAACCCTAACCTGAACCCTAACCCCTTACCCGAACACGAACACGAACTCTAACCCGAACCCGAACCCTAACCCTACCCCGAACCCCAACCCAAACCATAACCCTAACCCTAACCCGAACCCTAACCCTAACCCTAACCCTAACCCTAACCATAACCCAAACCCTAGGCCTAACCCTAACACTAACCCTAACCCGAATCCTAACCCTAACCCTAACTCTAACCCTAACCCTAACCCTAACCAGAACCCTAACCCTAACCCTAATCCGAACCCTAAACCGAACCCTAACCGGAACCCTAACCCTAAATCTAGCCCTAACCCGAACCCTAACCCTAACCTGAAACCTAACCAGAACCCTAACCCGAAACCTAACCAGAACCCTAACCCTAACCCTATACCGAACCCTAACCCGAACCCTAAACCTAACCCTACCCCGATCCCTAACCCTAACCCTATCCCGAACCCTAACCTTAACCCTAAACTTAACCCTAACCCGAACCCTAACCCTAACCCGAACCCTATCCCTAACCCTAACCCAAACCCTAACCCGAACTCGAACCTAACCCTAAACCTAACGCTAACCCTAACACTAAACCTAACCCTAACCCGAACCCTAACCCTAACCCGAAACCTAACCCGAACCCTAACCCGAACCATAACCCGAACCCTAAACCTAAACCTAACCGGAACCCTAACCCTAACCCTAACCCGAACCCTAACCCGAACCGTATCCCTAACCCTATTCCGAACCCTAACCCTAACCCGAACCCTAACCAGAACTCTAACCCTAAGCCTAACCCTTTCCCTAACCCTAACACGAACCCTAACCCTCACCCTAACCCGAACCCTAACACGAACCCTAACCCTAACCCTAACCCTAACCCTAACCCTAACCCGAACCTTAATCCTAACCCGAACCCGAACCCTAAACCTAACCCGAACCCTAACCCTAAACCTAAAACTAACCCTAACCCTAACCCGAACCCTAAACCTAACCCGAACCCGAACCCGAACCCTAACCCTAACCGTAACCCGAACCCTAACCCGAACCCAAACCCTAACCCTAAACCTAACCCGAAACCTAAACCTAACCCTAACCCGAACCCTAACCCTAACCCGAACCCTAACCCTAACCCGAACACGAACCCGAACCCTAACCCTAAACCGAACACTAACCCTAACCCTAAACCTAACCCGAACCCTAACCCAAAGCCGAACCCTAACCCGAACACTAACCCTAACCAGAACCCGAACCCTAACCCTAACCCGAACCCTAAACCGACCCCTAACCCTAACCCAAACCCGAACCATAACCCTAACCCTAAACCTAACCCGAACCCGAACTCTAACCCGAACCCTAAACCTAACCCTAACCCGAACCCTAACCCTAACCCTATCCCGAACCCTAACCCGAACCGTAACCCTAACCCTAACCCTAATCCTAACCCGAACCCTAACCCTAACCCTAACCCGAACCCTAACCCTAACCCTTACCCGAACCATAACCCCTAAACCGAACCCGAACCTATACCCCAACCCGAACCCGAACCCTACCCCGAACCTGAACCCAAACCATAACCCTAAACCTAAACCGATCCCTAACCCTAAACCTAACCCGAACCCTAATCCAAAACCTAACCCTAACCCTAACCCTAAACATAACCCTAACCCTAACCCAAATCCTAACCCTAAACCGAACCCTAACCCTAACCCTATACCTAACCCTAAACCGAACCCTAACCCGAACCCTAACCCTAACCCTAACGCGAACCCTAACCCTAACCCTAACCCTAACCCTAACCCGAACCCTAACACTAACCCTAACCGGAACCATAACCATAAACCTAAACCGAACCCGAACATTAACCCTAACTCTAACCCTAACCCGAACCCTAAACCGAAACCTAAAAAGAACCCGAACCCTAACCCTAACCCGAACCGGAACCCTAACCCTAACCCGAACCCGAAACCCAACCCTAGCCCGAACCCTAACCCTAACCCTAACCTTAACCCGAACCCTAACCCTAACCCTAACCCGACCCCTAACCCGAACCCTAACACGAACCCTAAACCTAGCCCTAACCCTAACCCTAACCCGAACCTTAACACTAACCCAAACCCGAACCCTAACCCTATCCCGAACCCTAATCCTAACCCGAACCCTAACCCTAACCCGAAACCTAACCCTAACCCAAACCTGAACCCGCCCCGAACACTAACCCTAACCCTAACCCGAACCCTAACCCGAACCCGAACCCTAACCCTAACCCTAACCCGACCCCTAACACTAACCCGAAACCAAACACTAACCCGAACCCGAACCCGAAACCTAACCTCAACCCTAAACCTAACCCTAAACCTAACCCGAACCCTAACCCAAACCCGAACCCTAACTCGAACCCTAACCCTAACCCGAACCCGAACCCTAACCCTAACGCTTACCCTAACCCTAACCCTAACCCGAACCCTAAACCTAACCCTAACCCGAACCCTAACCCTACCCGAAAACTAACCCTAACCCTAAACCGAATCCTAAACCTAACCCTAACCCGAACCCTAACCCGAACCCTAACCCTAACCCGAACCCGAACCCTAACCCTAACCCTAACCCGAACCCTAACCCTAACCCTAACCCGAACCCTAACCCTAACCCTAACACTAACCCTAACCCGAACCATAACCCTAACCCTAACCCGAACGCTAAACCTAAACCTAACCCTAACCCGAACACTAACCCTAACCCTAAACCGAACCCTAACCCTAACCCGAACCCTAAACCTAACCCTAACCCTAACCCAAACCCTAACCCTAACCCCTAACCCTAACCCCGAACCCTAACCCTAACCCTAACCCTAACCCTAAACATAAAACCTAACCCTAACCCGAACCCTAACCCTAACCCTAACCCGAACCCTAACCCGAACCCAAACCCTAACACTAAACCTAACCCGAAACCTAAACCTAACCCTAACCCGAACCCTAACCCTAACCCGAACCCTAACCCTAACCCGAACACGAACCCGAACCCTAACCCTAAACCGAACTCTAACCCTAACCCTAACCCTAACCCGTACCCTAACCCAAAGCCGAACCCTAACCCGAACACTAACCCTAACCAGAACCCGAACCCTAACCCTAACCCGAACCCTAAACCGACCCCTAACCCTAACCCAAACCCGAACCATAACCCTAAACCTAAACGTAACCCGAACCCGAATCCTAACCCGAACCCTAAACCTAACCCTAACCCGAACCCTAACCCTAACCCTTACCCGAACCATAACCCCTAACCCGAATCCGAACCTATACCCCAACCCGAACCCGAACCCTACCCCGAACCTGAACCCAAACCATAACCCTAACCCTAAACCGATCCCTAACCCTAACCCTAACCCGAACCCTAACCCGAACCCTAACCCAAAACCTAACCCTAACCCTAACCCTAAACATAACCCTAACCCTAACCCAAATCCTAACCCTAAACCGAACCCTAACCCTAACCCTATACCTAACCCTAACCCGAACCCTAACGCGAACCCTAACCCTAACCCTAACGCGAACCCTAACCCTAACCCTAACCCTAACCCTAACCCTAACCCGAACCCTAACACTAACCCTAACCGGAACCATAACCATAAACCTAAACCGTACCCGAACCCTAACCCTAACCCTAACCCTAACCCGAACCCTAAACCGAAACCTAAAACGAACCCGAAACCTAACCCTAACCCGAACCGGAACCCTAACCCTAACCCGAACCCGAACCCGAAACCCAACCCTAGCCCGAACCCTAACCCTAACCCTAACCCTAACCCGACCCCTAACCCGAACCCTAACACGAACCCTAAACCTAACCCTAACCCTAACCCTAACCCGAACCTTAACACTAACCCAAACCCGAACCCTAACCCTATCCCGAACCCTAATCCTAACCCGAACCCTAACCCTAACCCGAAACCTAACCCTAACCCTAACCTGAACCCGCCCCGAACACTAACCCTAACCCTAACCCGAACCCTAACCCGAACCCGAACCCTAACCCTAACCATAACCCGACCCCTAACACTAACCCGAAACCAAACCCTAACCCGAACCCGAACCCGAAACCTAACCTCAACCCTAACCCTAACCCTAAACCTAACCCGAACCCTAACCCAAACCCGAACCCTAACTCGAACCCTAACCCAAACCCGAACCCGAACCCTAACCCTAACGCTTACCCTAACCCTAACCCTAACCCGAACCCTAAACCTAACCGTAACCCGAACCCTAACCCTAACCCGAAACCTAACCCTAACCCTAAACCGAATCCTAACCCTAACCCTAACCCGAACCCTAACCCGAACCCTAACCCTAACCCGAACCCGTACCCTAACACTAACCCTAACCCGAACCCTAACCCTAACCCGAACCCTAACCCTAACCCTAACCCTAACCCTAACCCGAACCATAACCCTAACCCTAAACCGAACGCTAAACCTAACCCTAACCCTAACCCGAACCCTAACCCTAACCCTAAACCGAACCCTAACCCTAACCCGAACCCTAAACCTAACCCTAACCCTAACCCTAACCCTAACCCTAAACCCTAACCCTAACCCCTAACCCTAACCCTAACCCTAACCCTAACCCTAACCCTAAAACCTAACCCTAACCCGAACCCTAAGCCTAACACTAACCCGAACCCTAACCCTAACCCTAATCCTAAACCGAACTCTAACCCTAACCCTAACCCTAACCCGATCCCTAACCCTAACCCTAACCCGAACACTAACGCGAACCCTAACCC
>JAVLSZ010000008.1:78115000-78125000 GCA_032313775.1 Urocyon cinereoargenteus
ACCCGAACCCTAACCCGAACCCTAAACCTAACCCTAAACCGAACCCTAACCCTAACCCTAACCCGAACCCTAACCCTAACCCGAATCCTAACCCTAACCCTAAACCGAACACTAACCCGAACCCTAACACTAACCCGAACCCTAACCATAACCCTAACCCTAACCCTAACCCTAACCCGAACCCTAACCCTAACCCGAATCCTAACCCGAACCCTAACCCTAACCCTAACCCGAACCCTAACCCTAAACCTAACCCTAACACGAACCCTAACCATAACCCTAACCCTAACCCTAACCCTTAACCCTAACCCTAACCCTAACCCTAACCCTAACCCTAACACGAACCCTCACCCTAACCCTAACCCTAACCCTAACCCGAACCCTAACCCTAAACCTAAACCTAACCCTAACCCTAACCCTAACCCGAACCCTAAACCGAACCCTAAACCTAACCCTAACCCTAACCCGAACCCTAACCCTAACCCTAACCCGAACACTAACCCTAACCCGAAACCTAAACCGAACCCTAACCCTAACCCTATCCCTAACCCGAACCCTAAACCTAACCTGAACCCTAACCCGAACCCTAACCCGAACCCTAACCCGAACCCTAACCCGAACCCTAACCCTAACCGTAACCCGATACCTAACCCTAACCCTAACCCAAACCCTAACCTGAATCCTAACCCTTACCCTAACCCGAACCCTAACCCGAACCCTAACGCTAACCCTAACATGAACCCTAACCCCTAACCCGAACCCGAACACGAACTCTAACCCGAACCCGAACCCTAAACCTACCCCGAACCCCAACCCAAACCATAACCCTAACCCTAACCCGAACCCTAACCCTAACCCTAACCCTAACCATAACCCAAACCCTAGGCCTAACCCTAACCCTAACCCTAACCCGAATCCTAAACCTAACCCTAACTCTAACCCTAACCCTAACCTTAACCAGAACCCTAACCCTAACCCTAAACCGAACCCTAAACCGAACCCTAACCGGAACCCTAACCCTAAACCTAGCCCTAACCCGAACCCTAACCCTAACCCGAAACCTAACCAGAACCCTAACCCGAAACCTAACCAGAACCCTAACCCTAACCCTATACCCAACCCTAACCCGAACCCTAAACCTAACCCTACCCCGATCCCTAAGCCTAACCCTAACCCTATCCCGAACCCTAATCTTAACCCTAAACCTAACCCTAACCCGAACCCTAACCCTAACCCGAACCCTATCCCTAACCCTAACCCAAACCCTAACCCGAACTCGAACACTAACCCTAAACCTAACGCTAACCCTAACACTAAACCTAACCCTAACCCGAACCCTAACCCTAACCCGAAACCTAACCCGAACCCTAACCCGAACCCTAACCTGAACCATAACCCGAACCCTAAACCTAAACCTAACCCGAACCCTAACCCTAACCCTAACCCGAACCCTAACCCGAACCGTATCACTAACCCTATCCCGAACTCTAACCCTAACCCGAACCCTAACCAGAACTCTAACCCTAAGCCTAACCCTTTCCCTACCCCTAACACGAACCCTAACCCTAACCCTAACCCGAACCCTAACACGAACCCTAACCCTATCCCAAACCCTAACCCTAACCCTAACCCGAACCTTAATCCTAACCCGAACCCGAACCCTAACCCTAACGCGAACCCTAACCCTAAACCTAAACCTAACCCGAACCCTAACCCTAACCCTAAACCGAACCCTAACCCGAACCCAAACCCTAACCCTAAACCTAACCCGAAACCTAAACCTAACCCTAAACCGAACCCTAACCCTAACCCGAACCCTAACCCTAACCCGAACACGAACCCAAACCCTAACCCTAAACCGAACTCTAACCCTAACCCTAACCCTAACCCGAACCCTAACCCAAAGCAGAACCCTAACCCGAACACTAACCCTAACCAGAACCCGAACCCTAACCCTAACCCGAACCCTAAACCGACCCCTAACCCTAACCCAAACCCGAACCATAACCCTAACCCTAAACCTAACCCGAACCCGAACCCTAACCCGAACCCTAAACCTTACCCTAACCCGAACCCTAACCCTAACCCTATCCCGAACCCTAACCCGAACCCTAACCCTAAACCTAACCCTAATCCTAACCCGAACCCTAACCCTAACCCTAACCCGAACCCTAACCCTAACCCTTACCCGAACCATAACCCCTAACCCGAACCCGAACCTATACCCCAACCCGAACCCGAACCCTACCCCGAACCTGAACCCAAACCATAACCCTAACCCTAAACCGATCCCTAACCCTAACCCTAACCCGAACCCTAACCCGAACCCTATCCCAAAACCTAACCCTAACCCTAACCCTAAATATAACCCTAACCCTAACCCAAATCCTAACCCTAAACCGAACCCTAAACCTAACCCTATACTAACCCTAACCCGAACACTAACCCGAACCCTAACCCTAACCCTAACGCGAACCCTAACCCTAACCCTAACCCTAACCCTAACCCTAACCCGAACCCTAACACTAACCCTAACCAGAACCATAACCATAAACCTAAACCGAACTCGAACCCTAACCCTAACCCTAACCCGAAACCTAAAAGGAAACCTAAAACGAACCCGAACCCTAACCCTATCCCGAACCGGAACCCTAACCCTAACCCGAACCCGAAACTCAACCCTAGCCCGAACCCTAACCCTAACCCTAACCCTAACCCGAACCCTAACCCTAACCCTAACCCGAACCCTAACCCGAACCCTAACACGAACCCTAAACCTAACCCTAACCCTAACCCTAACCCGAACCTTAACACTAACCCAAACCCGAACCCTAACCCTATCCCGAACCCTAATCCTAACCCGATCCCTAACCCTAACCCGAAACCTAACCCTAACCCTAACCTGAACCCGCCCCGAACACTAACCCTAACCCTAACCAGAACCATAACCCGAACCCGAACCCTAACCCTAACCCTAACCCGACCCCTAACACTAACCCGAAACCAAAACCTAACCCGAACCCGAACCCGAAACCTAACCTCAACCCTAACCCTAACCCTAAACCTAACCCGAACCCGAACCCAAACCCGAACCCTAACTCGAACCCTAACCCTAACCCGAACCCGAACCCTAACCCTAACGCTTACCCTAACCCTAACCCTAACCGAACCCTAAACCTAACACTAACCCGAACCCTAACCCTAACCCGAAACCTAACCCTAACCCTAAACCGAATCCTAACCCTAACCCTAACCCGAACCCTAACCCGAACCCTAACCCTAACCCGAAACCGAACCCTAACCCTAACCCTAAACCGAATCCTAACCCTAACCCTAACCCGAACCCTAACCCTAACCCGAAACCTAACCCTAACCCGAACCCTAACCCTAAACCTAACCCTAACCCTAACCTAACCCTAACACGAAACCTAACCCTAACCCTAACCCTAACCCGAACCCTAACACTATCCCTAACCCTAACCCTAACCCTAAACCTAGCCCTAACCCGAACCCTAACCCTAACCCGAAACCTAACCCGAACCCTAACCCTAAACCTAACCCGAACCTTAACCCGAACCCTAATCCTAACCCTAACACTAACCCTAACCCCTAACCCTAACCCGAACCCTAACCCTAAACCTAAACCTAACCCTAATCCGAACCCTAACCCTAACCCTAACCCTAACCCGAACCCTAACACTAACCCTAACCCCTAACCCTAACACGAACCCTAACCCTAAACCTAAACCTAACCCTAATCCGAACCCTAACCCTAACCCTAACCCTAACCCGAACCCTAACTCGAACCCTAACCCTAACCCTAACCCGAAACCGAACCCTAACCCTAACGCTTACCCTAACCCTAACCCTAACCCGAACCCTAAACCTAACCCTAACCCGAACCCTAACCCTAACCTGAAACCTAACCCTAACCCTAACCCGAACCCTAACCCTAACCCTAACCCGAACCCTAACCCGAAACCTAACCCTAACCCTAACCCGAACCCTAACCCTAACCCTAACCCTAACCCGAACCCTAACACTAACCCTAAACCTAACCCTAACCCCTAACCCTAACCCGAACCCGAACCCTAACCCTAACCCAAACCCGAACCCTAACCCTAACCCGAACCCTAACCCTAACCCGAACCCTAACCCTAAACCTAACCCTAACCCTAACCATAACCCTAACCCGAACCCTAACCCTAACCCTAACCCTAACCCGAACCCTAACTCTATCCCTAACCCTAACCCTAACCCTAATCCTAAACCTAGCCCTAACCCGAACCCTAACCCTAACCCGAAACCTAACCCGAACCCTAACCCTAACCCTAACCCTAACCCCAACCGGACCCCTTACCCTAACCCTAACCTGAACCCGAACCCTAACCCTAACCCGAACCCTAACACTAACCCGAACCCTAACCCTAACCCGAACCCGAACCCGAACCCTAACCCTAACCCTAAGCGTAACCCTAACCCGAAACCTAACCCTAACCCTAACCCGAACCCTAACCCGAACCCTAAACCGAACCCTAACCCGTACCCTAACCCTAACCCGAACCCTAAACCTAACCCTAACCCGAACACGAACCCTAACCCGAACCCGAACCCTAAACCTAATCCTAACCCTAATCCGAACCCTAACCCTAACCCTAACCCTAACCCTAACCCTAAACCGAACCCTAACCCGAACCCTAACCCGAACCCTAACACGAAACCTCACCCTAACCCTAACCCGAACCCTAACCCTAACCCTAACCCTAACCATAACCCTAACCCTAACCCGAACCCTAAACCTAACCCTAACCCGAACCCTAACCCCTAACCCGAACCCGAACACGAACTCTAACCCGAACCCGAACCCTAACCCTACCCCGAACCCGAACCCAAACCATAACCCTAACCCTAATCCGAACCCTATCACTAACCCTAATCCTAACCGTAACACGAACCCTAAGCCCAACCTTAACCCTAACCCGAACCCGAACCCGAACCCTAACCCTAACCCTAACCCTAACCCTAACCCCTAACACGAACCCTAACCCTAACCCTAACCCTAACCTTAAACCGTACCTTAACCCTAACCCTAACCCGAACCCTAACCCGAACCCTAACCCTAACCCTAACTTAACACTAACCCCTAACCCTAACCCGAACCTTAACCCTAACCCGATCCCGAACCCTAGCCCGAACTCGAAATTTAACCCAAACCCGAACCTGAACCCGAACCCTAACCCTAACCCGAACCCGAACCCTAACCCTAACCCTAACCCTAACCCGAACCCGAACCCGAACCCTAACCCAAACCCTAACCCTAACCCTAAACCGAACCCGAACCCTAACCCTAAAACTAAACCGAACCTTAAACCTAACCCGAACCCTAAACCTAACCCGATCCCGAACACGAATCCTAACCCTAACCCGAACCCTAAACCTAACCCTAACCCTAACCCGAACCCTAACCCAAACACGAACCCTAACACGAACCCGAACCCTAACCCTAACCCGAACCCGAACCCTAACCCGAACCCTAACCCTAACCCTAACCCGAACCCTAACCCTAACCCTAACCCTAACCCTAACCCTAAACCTAACCCGAACCCTAACCCAAACCCGAACACTAACTCGAACCCTAACCCAACCCTAACCCGAACCCTAACCCTAACCCTAACGCTTACCCTAACCCTAACCCTAACCCGAACCCTAACCCAAACCCTAACCCTAAACCTAACCTGAACCCTAACCCTAAACATAACCCTAACCCGAACCCTAAACCGAACCCTAAACCTAACCCTACCCCGATCCCTAACCCTAACACTAACCCTAACCCGAACCCTAACCTTAACCGTAAACCTAACCCTAACCCGAACCCTAACCCTAACCCGAACCCTATCCCTAACCCTAACCCTAAACCTAACCCGAACTCGAACACTAACGCTAAACATAACGTTAACCCTAACACTAAACCTAACCTTAACCCGAACCCTAACCCTAACCCGAAACCTAACCCGAACCCTAACCCGAACCCTAACCCGAACCATAACCCGAACCCTAAACCTAAACCTAAACCGAACCCTAACCCTAACCCTAACCCGAACCCTAACCCGAACCGTATCCCTAACCCTAACCCGAACCCTAACCCTAACCCGAACCCTAACCAGAACTCTAACCCTAAGCCTAACCCATTCCCTAACCCTAACACGAACCCTAACCCTCACCCTAACCCGAACCCTAACCCGAACCCTTACCCTAACCCAAACCCTAACCCTAACCCTAACCCTAACCCGAACCTTAATCCTAACCCGAACCCGAACCCTAACCCTAACCCGAACTCTAACCCTAAACCTAAACCTAACCCTAACCCTAACCCGAACCCTAAACCTAACCCGAACCCGAACCCGAACCCTAACACTAACCCTAACCCGAACCCTAACCCGAACCCAAACCCTAACCCTAAACCTAACCCGAAACCTAAACCTAACCCTAACCCGAACCCTAACCCTAACCCGAACCCTAACCCTAACCCTAACCCGAACCGTATACCGAACCCTAACCCTAACCCAAACCCGAACCATAACCCTAACCCTAAACCTAACCCGAACCCGAACCCTAACCTGAACCCTAAACCTAACCCTAACCCGAACCCTAACACTAACCCTATCCCGAACCCTAACCCGAACCCTAACCCTAACCCTAACCCGAACCCTAACCCTAACCCTTACCCGAACCATAACCCCTAACCCGAACCCGAACCTATACCCCAACCCGAACCCGAACCCTACCCCGAACCTGAACCCAAACTATAACCCTAACCCTAAACCGATCCCTAACCCTAACCCTAACCCGAACCCTAACCCGAACCCTAACCCAAGACCTAACCCTAACCCTAACCCTAAACATAACCCTAACCCTAACCCAAATCCTAAACCTAAACCGAACCCTAACCCTAACCCTAAACCTAACCCGAACCCGAACCCTAACCCGAACGCAAACCCTAACCCTAACGCGAACCCTAACCCTAACCCTAACCCTAACCCTAACCCGAACCCTAACACTAACCCTAACCGGACCATAACCATAACCCTAAACCGAACCTGAACCCTAACCCTAACCCTAACCCTAACCCGAACCCTAACCCGAACCGTAAAACGAACCCGAACCCTAACCCTAACCCGAACCGGAACCCTAACCCTAACCCGAACCCAAAACCCAACCCTAGCCCGAACCCTAACCCTAACCCTAACCCTAACCCGAACCCTAACCCTAACCCTAACCCGACCCCTAACCCGAACCCTAACACGAACCCTAAACCTAACCCTAACCCTAACCCTAACCCGAACCTTAACACTAACCCAAACCCGAACCCTAACCCTATCCCGAACCCTAATCCTAACCCGAACCCTAACCCTAACCGGAAACCTAACCCTAACCCTAACCTGAACCCGCCCCGAACACTAACCCTAACCCTAACCCGAACCCTAACCCGAAACCGAACCCTAACCCTAACCCTAACCCGACCCCTAACACTAACCCGAAACCAAACCCTAACCCGAACCGGAACCCGAAACCTAACCAGACCCTAACCCTAACCCTAAACCTAACCCGAACCCTAACCCAAACCCGAACCCTAACTCGAACCCTAACCCTAACCCTAACCCAAACCCGAACCCTAACCCTAACGCTTACCCTAACCCTAACCCTAACCCGAACCCTAAACCTAACCCTAACCCGAACCCTAACCTGAATCCTAACCCTTACCCTAACCCGAACCCTAACCCGAACCCTAACGCTAACCCTAACCTGAACCCTAACCCCTAACCCGAACCCGAACACGAACTCTAACCCGAACCCGAACCCTAACCCTACCCCGAACCCCAACCCAAACCATAACCCTAACCCTAACCCGAACCCTAACCCTAACCCTAACCCTAACCATAACCCAAACCCTAGGCCTAACCCTAACCCTAACCCGACTCCTAACCCTAACCCTAACTCTAAACCTAACCCTAACCCTAACAAGAACCCTAACCCTAACCCTACCCGAACCCTAACCCGAACCCTAACCGGAACCCTAACCCTAAACCTAGCCCTAACCCGAACCCTAACCCTAACCCGAAACCTAACCAGAACCCTAACCCTAAACCTAACCCGAACCTTAACCCGAACCCTAACCCTAACCCTAACACTAACCCTAACCCCTAACCCTAACCCGAACCCTAACCCTAAACCTAAACCTAACCCTAATCCGAACCCTAACCCTAACCCTAACCCTAACCCTAAACCGAACCCTAACCCTAAACCTAACCCTAACCCTAAACCTAACCCTAAACAGAACCCTAACCCGAACCCTAACCCTAACCCTAACCCGAACACGAACCCTAACCCTAACCCTTACCCGTACCCTAAACCGAACCCTAAGCCTAACCCTAACCCTAACCCGAACCCGAACCCGAACCCTAACACTAACCCGAAACCTAACCCGAACCCTAACCCTAAACCTAACCCGAACCTTAACCCGAACCCTAACCCTAACCCTAACACTAACCCTAACTCCTAACCCTAACCCGAACCCTAACCCTAAACCTAATCCTAACCCTAATCCGAACCCTAACCCTAACCCTAAACCTAAACCTAAACCGAACCCTAACACTAACCCTAAACCTAACCCTAACCCGAACCCTAACCCGAACCCTAACCCTAACCCTAAACCGAACCCTAACCCTAACCCTAACCCGAACACGAACCCTAACCCGAACCCGAACCCTAAACATAAACCTAACCCTAACCCGAGCCCTAACCCTAACCCGAACCCTAACCCTAACACTAACCCTAACCCGAAACCTAAACCTAACCTGAACCCTAACCCTAAACCTAACCCGAACCCTAACTCGAACCCTAACCCTAACCCGAACCCGAACCCTAACGCTAAACCTAAACCTAACCCTAATCCTAACCCTAAACCTAACCATTACCCGTACCCTAAACCGAACCCTAAGCCTAACCGTAACCCTAACCCGAACCCTATCCCGAACCCTAAACCTAACCCTAACCCGAACCCTAACCCGAAACCTAACCCTAAACCTAACCCGAACCCTAACACTAAACCTAAAACTAACCCTAAACCTAACCCTAACCCCTAGCCTTAACCCGAACCCTAACCCTAAACCTAAACTTAACCCTAACCCGAACCCTAACCCTAACACTAACCCTAACCCTATCCCGAACCCTAACCCTAAACCTAACCCTAACCCTAACCCTAAACCTAACCCGATCCCTAACCCGAACCCTAACCCTAACCCTAACCCTAACCCGAACCCTACCCCTAACCCTAACCCGAACCTGAACCCTAACCCTAACCCTAAACCTAACCCTAACCCGAACCCTAACCCTAACCCTAACCCTAACCCTAACACCTAGCCTTAACCAGAACCCTAACCCTAAACCTAAACTTAACCCTAACCCGAACCCTAACCCTAACACTAACCCTAACCCTATCCCGAACCCTAACCCTAAACCTAAACCGAACCCTAACCCTAACCCTAACCCGAAAGCTAACCCTAACCCGAACACTAACCCTAACCCTAACCCGAACCCTAACCCGAAACCTAACCCTAACACTAACTTGAACACTAACCCCTAACCCTAACCCGAACCCGAAATCTTACCCGAACCCGAACCCTAACCCGAACCCGAACCCTAACCCGAACCCTAACCCTAACCCTAACCCGAACCCTAACCCTAAACCTAACCCTAACCCGAACACTAACCATAACCCTAACCCTAACCCTAACCCTAACCCTTAACCCTAACCCGAACCCTAACCCTAACCCTAACCCTAACACGAACCCTCACCCTAACCCTAACCCTAACCCTAACCCGAACCCTAACCCTAAACCTAAACCTAACCCTAACCCTAACCCTAACCCGAACCCTAAACCGAAACCTAAACCTAACCCTAACCCTAACCCGAACCCTAACCCTAACCCTAACCCTAACC
>JAVLSZ010000008.1:78130000-78147500 GCA_032313775.1 Urocyon cinereoargenteus
AAACCGACCCCTAACCCTAACCCAAACCCGAACCATAACCCTAAACCTAAACGTAACCCGAACCCGAATCCTAACCCGAACCCTAAACCTAACCCTAACCCGAACCCTAACCCTAACCCTTACCCGAACCATAACCCCTAACCCGAATCCGAACCTATACCCCAACCCGAACCCGAACCCTACCCCGAACCTGAACCCAAACCATAACCCTAACCCTAAACCGATCCCTAACCCTAACCCTAACCCGAACCCTAACCCGAACCCTAACCCAAAACCTAACCCTAACCCTAACCCTAAACATAACCCTAACCCTAACCCAAATCCTAACCCTAAACCGAACCCTAACCCTAACCCTATACCTAACCCTAACCCGAACCCTAACGCGAACCCTAACCCTAACCCTAACGCGAACCCTAACCCTAACCCTAACCCTAACCCTAACCCTAACCCGAACCCTAACACTAACCCTAACCGGAACCATAACCATAAACCTAAACCGTACCCGAACCCTAACCCTAACCCTAACCCTAAACCGAACCCTAAACCGAAACCTAAAACGAACCCGAAACCTAACCCTAACCCGAACCGGAACCCTAACCCTAACCCGAACCCGAACCCGAAACCCAACCCTAGCCCGAACCCTAACCCTAACCCTAACCCTAACCCGACCCCTAACCCGAACCCTAACACGAACCCTAAACCTAACCCTAACCCTAACCCTAACCCGAACCTTAACACTAACCCAAACCCGAACCCTAACCCTATCCCGAACCCTAATCCTAACCCGAACCCTAACCCTAACCCGAAACCTAACCCTAACCCTAACCTGAACCCGCCCCGAACACTAACCCTAACCCTAACCCGAACCCTAACCCGAACCCGAACCCTAACCCTAACCATAACCCGACCCCTAACACTAACCCGAAACCAAACCCTAACCCGAACCCGAACCCGAAACCTAACCTCAACCCTAACCCTAACCCTAAACCTAACCCGAACCCTAACCCAAACCCGAACCCTAACTCGAACCCTAACCCAAACCCGAACCCGAACCCTAACCCTAACGCTTACCCTAACCCTAACCCTAACCCGAACCCTAAACCTAACCGTAACCCGAACCCTAACCCTAACCCGAAACCTAACCCTAACCCTAAACCGAATCCTAACCCTAACCCTAACCCGAACCCTAACCCGAACCCTAACCCTAACCCGAACCCGTACCCTAACACTAACCCTAACCCGAACCCTAACCCTAACCCGAACCCTAACCCTAACCCTAACCCTAACCCTAACCCGAACCATAACCCTAACCCTAAACCGAACGCTAAACCTAACCCTAACCCTAACCCGAACCCTAACCCTAACCCTAAACCGAACCCTAACCCTAACCCGAACCCTAAACCTAACCCTAACCCTAACCCTAACCCTAACCCTAAACCCTAACCCTAACCCCTAACCCTAACCCTAACCCTAACCCTAACCCTAACCCTAAAACCTAACCCTAACCCGAACCCTAAGCCTAACACTAACCCGAACCCTAACCCTAACCCTAATCCTAAACCGAACTCTAACCCTAACCCTAACCCTAACCCGATCCCTAACCCTAACCCTAACCCGAACACTAACGCGAACCCTAACCCGAACCCTAACCCTAACCCTAACCCTAACCCGAACCCTAACCCTAACCCGAATCCTAACCCTAACCCTAACCCTAACACGAACCCTAACCCGAACCCTAACCCTAACCCTAACCTGAACCCTAAACTGAACCCTAACCCTAACCCGAACCCTAACCCTAAACCTAACCCTAACCCGAACCCTAACACTAACCCTAAACCTAACCCTAACCCCAAACCCTAACCCGAACCCTAACCCTAACCCTAACCCGATCCCTAACCCTAACCGGAACCCTAACCCTAACCCGAACCCTAAACCTAAACCTAACCCTAACCCTAACCATAACCCTAACCCGAACCCTAACCCTAACCCTAACCCTAACCCGAACCCTAACACTATCCCTAACCCTAACCCTAACCCTAAACCTAGCCCTAACCCGAACCCTAACCCTAACCCGAAACCTAACCCGAACCCTAACCCTAAACCTAACCCGAAACTTAACCCGAACCCTAATCCTAACCCTAACACTAACCCTAACCCCTAACCCTAACCCGAACCCTAACCCTAAACCTAAACCTAACCCTAATCCGAACCCTAACCCTAACCCTAACCCTAACCCTAACCCGACCCCTAACCCGAACCCTAACCCGAACCCTAACCCGACCCCTAACCCGAACCCTGACACGAACCCTAAACCTAACCCTAACCCTAACCCTAACCCCAACCTTAACACTAACCCAAACCCGAACCCTAACCCTATCCCGAACCCTAATCCTAACCCGAACCCTAACCCTAACCCGAAACCTAACCCTAACCCTAACCTGAACCCGCCCCGAACACTAACCCTAACCCTAACCCGAACCCTAACCCGAACCCGAAACCTAACCCTAACCCTAACCCGACCCCTAACACTAACCCGAAACCAAACCCTAACCCGAACCCGAACCCGAAACCTAACCTGAAACCTAACCCTAACCCTAAACCTAACCCGAACCCTAACCCAAACCCGAACCCTAACTCGAACCCTAACCCTAACCCTAACCCGAAACCGAACCCTAACCCTAACGCTTACCCTAACCCTAACCCTAACCCGAACCCTAAACCTAACCCTAACCCGAACCCTAACCCTAACCCGAAACCTAACCCTAACCCTAAACCGAATCCTAACCCTAACCCTAACCCGAACCCTAACCCGAACCCTAACCTTAACCCTAACCCTAACCCTAACCCGAACCCTAACCCTAACCCTAACCCGAACCCTAACCCTAACCCTAACCCGAACCCTAACCCTAACCCTAACCCTAACCCGAACCCTAACCCTAACCCGAACACTAACCCTAAACCTAACCCTTACCCGAACCCTAACCCGAACCCTAACCCTAACCCTAACCCGAACCCTAACCCGAACCCTAACCCTAACCCTAACCCGAACCCTAACCCTAACCCTAACCCTAACCCGAACCCTAACACTAACCCTAAACCTAACCCTAACCCCTAACCCTAACCCGAACCCTAACCCTAACCTAACCCAAACCCGAACCCTAACCCTAACCCGAACCCTAACCCTAACCCGAACCCTAACCCTAAACCTAACCCTAACCCTAACCATAACCCTAACCCGAACCCTAATCCTAACCCTAACCCTAACCCGAACCCTAACTGTATCCCTAACCCTAACCCTAACCCTATCCCTAAACCTAGCCCTAACCCGAACCCTAACCCTAACCCGAAACCTAACCCGAACCCTAAACCTAAACCTAACCCGAACCTTAACCCGAACCCTAATCCTAACCCTAACACTAACCCTAACCCCTAACCCTAACCCGAACCCTAACCCTAAACCTAAACCTAACCCTAATCCGAACCCTAACCCTAACCCTAACCCTAACCCTAACCCTAACCCGAACCCTAACCCTAAACCTAACCCTAACCCTAAACCTAACCTTAACCCGAACCCTAACCCGAACCCTAACCCTAACCCTAACCCGAACCCTAACCCTAACCCTAACCCGAACACGAACCCTAACCCGAACCCGAACCCTATACCTAATCCTAACCCTAATCCGAACCCTAACCCTAACCCTAACCCTAAACCTAACCCTAAACCGAACCCTAACCCGAACCCTAACCCGAATCCTAACCTGAAACCTCACCCTAACCCTAACCCGAACCCTAACCCTAACCCTAACCCTAACCATAACCCTAACCCTAACCCGAACCCTAAACCTAACCCTAACCCGAACCCTAACCCCTAACCCAAACCCGAACACGAACTCTAACCCGAACCCGAGCCCTAACCCTACCCCGAACCCGAACCCAAACCATAACCCTAACCCTAATCCGAACCCTATCACTAACCCTAAACCTAACCGTAACACGAACCCTAAGCCCAACCTTAACCCTAACCCGAACCCGAACCCGAACCCTAACCCTAACCCTAACCCTAACCCTAACCCCTAACACGAACCCTAACCCTAACCCTAACCCTAACCTTAAACCGTACCGTAACCCTAACCCTAACCCGAACCCTAACGCGAACCCTAACCCTAACCCTAAACTTAACACTAACCCCTAACCCTAACCCGAACCTGAACCCTAACCCGAACCCGAACCCTAGACCGAAATCGAAATTTAACCCAAACCCGAACCCGAACCCGAACCCTAACCCTAACCCGAACCCGAACCCTAACCCTAACACTAACCCGAACCCGAACCCGAACCCTAACCCAAACCCTAACCCTAACCCTAACCCGAATCCGAACCCTAACCCTAAAACTAACCCGAACCTTAAACCTAACCCGAACCCTAAACCTAACCCGATCCCGAACACGAACCCTAACCCTAATCCGAACCCTAAACCTAACCCTAACCCTAACCCGAACCCTAACCCAAACACGAACCCTAACACGAACCCGAACCCTAACCCTAACCCGAAACCACCCCTAACCCGAACCCTAACCCTAACCCTAACCCGAACCCTAACCCTAACCCTAACCCTAAACCTAACCCGAACCCTAACCCAAACCCGAACCCTAACTCGAACCCTAACCCAACCCTAACCCGAACCCGAACCCTAACCCTAACGCTTACCCTAACCCTAACCCGAACCCGAACCCTAACCCGAACCCTAAACCTAAACCTAACCCGAACCCTAACCCTAACCATATCCCAAACCCGAACCCTAAACCGAACCCTAAACCTAACCCTACCCCGATCCCTAACCCTAACCCTAACCCTATCCCGAACCCTAACCTTAACCCTAAACCTAACCCTAACCCGAACCCTAACCCTAACCCGAACCCTATCCCTAACCCTAACCCTAAACCTAACCCGAACTCGAACACTAACCCTAAACCTAACGCTAACCCTAACACTAAACCTAACCCTAACCCGAAACCTAACCCTAACCCGAAACCTAACCCTAACCCTAACACGAACCCTAACCCGAACCATAACCCGAACCCTAAACCTAAACCTAAACCGAACCCTAACCCTAACCCTAACCCGAACCCTAACCCGAACCGTATCCCTAACCCTAACCCGAACCCTAACCCTAACCCGAACCCTAACCAGAACTCTAACCCTAAGCCTAACCCTTTCCCTAACCCTAACCCTAACACGAACCCTAACCCTCACCCTAACCCGAACCCTAACACAAACCCTAACCCTAACCCAAACCCTAACCCTAACCCTAACCCTAACCCGAACCTTAATCCTAACCCGAACCCGAACCCTAATCCTAACCCGAACTCTAACCCTAAACCTAAACCTAACCCTAACCCGAACCCTAACCCTAAACCTAAACCTAACCCTAATCCGAACCCTAACCCTAAACCTAACCATAACCCTAAACCGAACCCTAACCCTAACCCTAAACCTAACCCTAACCCGAACCCTAACCCGAACCCTAACCCTAACCCTAACCCTAACCCGAACCCTAACCCTAACCCGAACACGAACCCTAAACCGAACCCGAACCCTAAACCTAAACCTAACCCTAACCCGAGCACTAACCCTAACCCGAACCCTAACCCTAACACTAACCCTAACCCGAAACCTAAACCTAACCTGAACCCTAAACCTAAACCTAACCCGAACCCTAACCCGAACCCTAACCCTAACCCTAACCCGAACCCGAACCCTAACGCTAAACCTAAACCTAAACCTAATCCTAACCCTAACCCTAACCCGAACACTAACCCGAACCCGAAACCTAACCCTAACCCGAACCCTAACCCTAACACTAACCCAAACCCTAACCCGAACCCTAACCTTAACCATAACCCTAACCCTAACCCGATCCCTAAACCTAACCCTAACCCGAACCCTAACCCCTAACCCGAACCCGAACACGAACTCTAACGCGAACCCGAACCTTAACCCTACCCCGAACCCGAACCCAAACCATAACTCTAACCCTAATCCGAACCCTATCCCTAACCCTAACCCTAACCGTAACACGAACCCTAAGCCTAACCCTAACCCTAACCCGAACCCGAACCCGAACCCTTACACTAACCCTAACCCTAACCCTAACCCTAACCCCTAACACGAACCCTAACCCTAACCCTAACCCTAACCCTAACCCTAACCCGTGCCGTACCCCTAACCCTAACCCGAACCCTAACCCGAACCCTAACCCTAACCCTAAACTTAACACTAACCCCTAACCCTAACCCGAACCTGAACCCTAACCCGAACCCGAACCCTAGCCAGAACCCGAACTTTAACCCAAACCCGAACCCGAACCCGAACCCTATCCCTAACCCTAACTCGAACCCTAACCCTAACCCTAACCCTAACCCGAACCCGAACCCGAACCCTAACACAAACCCTAACACGAACCCGAACCCTAACCCTAAATCTAACCCGATCCTTAACCCTAACCCGAACTCTAAAACTAACCCGATCCCGAACCCAACCCTAACCCTAACCCGAACCCTAAACCTAACCCTAACCCTAACCGGAACCCTAACCCAAACACGAACCCTAACCCGAACCCGAACCCTAACCCTAACCCGAACCCGAACCCTAACCCGAACCCTAAACCTAACCCTAAACCGAACCCTAACCCTAACCCTAACCCGAACCCTAACCCTAACCCGAATCCTAACCCTAACCCTAAACCGAACACTAACCCGAACCCTAACACTAACCCGAACCCTAACCATAACCCTAACCCTAACCCTAACCCTAACCCGAACCCTAACCCTAACCCGAATCCTAACCCGAACCCTAACCCTAACCCTAACCCGAACCCTAAACCTAAACCTAACCCTAACACGAACCCTAACCATAACCCTAACCCTAACCCTAACCCTTAACCCTAACCCTAACCCTAACCCTAACCCTAACCCTAACACGAACCCTCACCCTAACCCTAACCCTAACCCTAACCCGAACCCTAACCCTAAACCTAAACCTAACCCTAACCCTAACCCTAACCCGAACCCTAAACCGAACCCTAAACCTAACCCTAACCCTAACCCGAACCCTAACCCTAACCCTAACCCGAACACTAACCCTAACCCGAAACCTAAACCGAACCCTAACCCTAACCCTATCCCTAACCCGAACCCTAAACCTAACCTGAACCCTAACCCGAACCCTAACCCGAACCCTAACCCGAACCCTAACCCGAACCCTAACCCTAACCGTAACCCGATACCTAACCCTAACCCTAACCCAAACCCTAACCTGAATCCTAACCCTTACCCTAACCCGAACCCTAACCCGAACCCTAACGCTAACCCTAACATGAACCCTAACCCCTAACCCGAACCCGAACACGAACTCTAACCCGAACCCGAACCCTAAACCTACCCCGAACCCCAACCCAAACCATAACCCTAACCCTAACCCGAACCCTAACCCTAACCCTAACCCTAACCATAACCCAAACCCTAGGCCTAACCCTAACCCTAACCCTAACCCGAATCCTAAACCTAACCCTAACTCTAACCCTAACCCTAACCTTAACCAGAACCCTAACCCTAACCCTAAACCGAACCCTAAACCGAACCCTAACCGGAACCCTAACCCTAAACCTAGCCCTAACCCGAACCCTAACCCTAACCCGAAACCTAACCAGAACCCTAACCCGAAACCTAACCAGAACCCTAACCCTAACCCTATACCCAACCCTAACCCGAACCCTAAACCTAACCCTACCCCGATCCCTAAGCCTAACCCTAACCCTATCCCGAACCCTAATCTTAACCCTAAACCTAACCCTAACCCGAACCCTAACCCTAACCCGAACCCTATCCCTAACCCTAACCCAAACCCTAACCCGAACTCGAACACTAACCCTAAACCTAACGCTAACCCTAACACTAAACCTAACCCTAACCCGAACCCTAACCCTAACCCGAAACCTAACCCGAACCCTAACCCGAACCCTAACCTGAACCATAACCCGAACCCTAAACCTAAACCTAACCCGAACCCTAACCCTAACCCTAACCCGAACCCTAACCCGAACCGTATCACTAACCCTATCCCGAACTCTAACCCTAACCCGAACCCTAACCAGAACTCTAACCCTAAGCCTAACCCTTTCCCTACCCCTAACACGAACCCTAACCCTAACCCTAACCCGAACCCTAACACGAACCCTAACCCTATCCCAAACCCTAACCCTAACCCTAACCCTAACCCGAACCTTAATCCTAACCCGAACCCGAACCCTAACCCTAACCCGAACCCTAACCCTAAACCTAAACCTAACCCGAACCCTAACCCTAACCCTAAACCGAACCCTAACCCGAACCCAAACCCTAACCCTAAACCTAACCCGAAACCTAAACCTAACCCTAAACCGAACCCTAACCCTAACCCGAACCCTAACCCTAACCCGAACACGAACCCAAACCCTAACCCTAAACCGAACTCTAACCCTAACCCTAACCCTAACCCGAACCCTAACCCAAAGCAGAACCCTAACCCGAACACTAACCCTAACCAGAACCCGAACCCTAACCCTAACCCGAACCCTAAACCGACCCCTAACCCTAACCCAAACCCGAACCATAACCCTAACCCTAAACCTAACCCGAACCCGAACCCTAACCCGAACCCTAAACCTAACCCTAACCCGAACCCTAACCCTAACCCTATCCCGAACCCTAACCCGAACCCTAACCCTAAACCTAACCCTAATCCTAACCCGAACCCTAACCCTAACCCTAACCCGAACCCTAACCCTAACCCTTACCCGAACCATAACCCCTAACCCGAACCCGAACCTATACCCCAACCCGAACCCGAACCCTACCCCGAACCTGAACCCAAACCATAACCCTAACCCTAAACCGATCCCTAACCCTAACCCTAACCCGAACCCTAACCCGAACCCTATCCCAAAACCTAACCCTAACCCTAACCCTAAATATAACCCTAACCCTAACCCAAATCCTAACCCTAAACCGAACCCTAAACCTAACCCTATACTAACCCTAACCCGAACACTAACCCGAACCCTAACCCTAACCCTAACGCGAACCCTAACCCTAACCCTAACCCTAACCCTAACCCTAACCCGAACCCTAACACTAACCCTAACCAGAACCATAACCATAAACCTAAACCGAACCCGAACCCTAACCCTAACCCTAACCCGAAACCTAAAAGGAAACCTAAAACGAACCCGAACCCTAACCCTATCCCGAACCGGAACCCTAACCCTAACCCGAACCCGAAACCCAACCCTAGCCCGAACCCTAACCCTAACCCTAACCCTAACCCGAACCCTAACCCTAACCCTAACCCGAACCCTAACCCGAACCCTAACACGAACCCTAAACCTAACCCTAACCCTAACCCTAACCCGAACCTTAACACTAACCCAAACCCGAACCCTAACCCTATCCCGAACCCTAATCCTAACCCGATCCCTAACCCTAACCCGAAACCTAACCCTAACCCTAACCTGAACCCGCCCCGAACACTAACCCTAACCCTAACCAGAACCATAACCCGAACCCGAACCCTAACCCTAACCCTAACCCGACCCCTAACACTAACCCGAAACCAAAACCTAACCCGAACCCGAACCCGAAACCTAACCTCAACCCTAACCCTAACCCTAAACCTAACCCGAACCCGAACCCAAACCCGAACCCTAACTCGAACCCTAACCCTAACCCGAACCCGAACCCTAACCCTAACGCTTACCCTAACCCTAACCCTAACCGAACCCTAAACCTAACACTAACCCGAACCCTAACCCTAACCCGAAACCTAACCCTAACCCTAAACCGAATCCTAACCCTAACCCTAACCCGAACCCTAACCCGAACCCTAACCCTAACCCGAAACCGAACCCTAACCCTAACCCTAAACCGAATCCTAACCCTAACCCTAACCCGAACCCTAACCCTAACCCGAAACCTAACCCTAACCCGAACCCTAACCCTAAACCTAACCCTAACCCTAACCTAACCCTAACACGAAACCTAACCCTAACCCTAACCCTAACCCGAACCCTAACACTATCCCTAACCCTAACCCTAACCCTAAACCTAGCCCTAACCCGAACCCTAACCCTAACCCGAAACCTAACCCGAACCCTAACCCTAAACCTAACCCGAACCTTAACCCGAACCCTAATCCTAACCCTAACACTAACCCTAACCCCTAACCCTAACCCGAACCCTAACCCTAAACCTAAACCTAACCCTAATCCGAACCCTAACCCTAACCCTAACCCTAACCCGAACCCTAACACTAACCCTAACCCCTAACCCTAACACGAACCCTAACCCTAAACCTAAACCTAACCCTAATCCGAACCCTAACCCTAACCCTAACCCTAACCCGAACCCTAACTCGAACCCTAACCCTAACCCTAACCCGAAACCGAACCCTAACCCTAACGCTTACCCTAACCCTAACCCTAACCCGAACCCTAAACCTAACCCTAACCCGAACCCTAACCCTAACCTGAAACCTAACCCTAACCCTAACCCGAACCCTAACCCTAACCCTAACCCGAACCCTAACCCGAAACCTAACCCTAACCCTAACCCGAACCCTAACCCTAACCCTAACCCTAACCCGAACCCTAACACTAACCCTAAACCTAACCCTAAACCCTAACCCTAACCCGAACCCGAACCCTAACCCTAACCCAAACCCGAACCCTAACCCTAACCCGAACCCTAACCCTAACCCGAACCCTAACCCTAAACCTAACCCTAACCCTAACCATAACCCTAACCCGAACCCTAACCCTAACCCTAACCCTAACCCGAACCCTAACTATCCCTAACCCTAACCCTAACCCTAATCCTAAACCTAGCCCTAACCCGAACCCTAACCCTAACCCGAAACCTAACCCGAACCCTAACCCTAACCCTAACCCTAACCCCAACCGGACCCCTTACCCTAACCCTAACCTGAACCCGAACCCTAACCCTAACCCGAACCCTAACACTAACCCGAACCCTAACCCTAACCCGAACCCGAACCCGAACCCTAACCCTAACCCTAAGCGTAACCCTAACCCGAAACCTAACCCTAACCCTAACCCGAACCCTAACCCGAACCCTAAACCGAACCCTAACCCGTACCCTAACCCTAACCCGAACCCTAAACCTAACCCTAACCCGAACACGAACCCTAACCCGAACCCGAACCCTAAACCTAATCCTAACCCTAATCCGAACCCTAACCCTAACCCTAACCCTAACCCTAACCCTAAACCGAACCCTAACCCGAACCCTAACCCGAACCCTAACACGAAACCTCACCCTAACCCTAACCCGAACCCTAACCCTAACCCTAACCCTAACCATAACCCTAACCCTAACCCGAACCCTAAACCTAACCCTAACCCGAACCCTAACCCCTAACCCGAACCCGAACACGAACTCTAACCAGAACCCGAACCCTAACCCTACCCCGAACCCGAACCCAAACCATAACCCTAACCCTAATCCGAACCCTATCACTAACCCTAATCCTAACCGTAACACGAACCCTAAGCCCAACCTTAACCCTAACCCGAACCCGAACCCGAACCCTAACCCTAACCCTAACCCTAACCCTAACCCCTAACACGAACCCTAACCCTAACCCTAACCCTAACCTTAAACCGTAACTTAACCCTAACCCTAACCCGAACCCTAACCCGAACCCTAACCCTAACCCTAACTTAACACTAACCCCTAACCCTAACCCGAACCTTAACCCTAACCCGATCCCGAACCCTAGCCCGAACTCGAAATTTAACCCAAACCCGAACCCGAACCCGAACCCTAACCCTAACCCGAACCCGAACCCTAACCCTAACCCTAACCCTAACCCGAACCCGAACCCGAAACCTAACCCAAACCCTAACCCTAACCCTAAACCGAACCCGAACCCTAACCCTAAAACTAAACCGAACCTTAAACCTAACCCGAACCCTAAACCTAACCCGATCCCGAACACGAACCCTAACCCTAACCCGAACCCTAAACCTAACCCTAACCCTAACCCGAACCCTAACCCAAACACGAACCCTAACACGAACCCGAACCCTAACCCTAACCCGAACCCGAACCCTAACCCGAACCCTAACCCTAACCCTAACCCGAACCCTAACCCTAACCCTAACCCTAACCCTAACCCTAAACCTAACCCGAACCCTAACCCAAACCCGAACACTAACTCGAACCCTAACCCAACCCTAACCCGAACCCTAACCCTAACCCTAACGCTTACCCTAACCCTAACCCTAACCCGAACCCTAACCCAAACCCTAACCCTAAACCTAACCTGAACCCTAACCCTAAACATAACCCTAACCCGAACCCTAAACCGAACCCTAAACCTAACCCTACCCCGATCCCTAACCCTAACACTAACCCTAACCCGAACCCTAACCTTAACCGTAAACCTAACCCTAACCCGAACCCTAACCCTAACCCGAACCCTATCCCTAACCCTAACCCTAAACCTAACCCGAACTCGAACACTAACGCTAAACATAACGTTAACCCTAACACTAAACCTAACCTTAACCCGAACCCTATCCCTAACCCGAAACCTAACCCGAACCCTAACCCGAACCCTAACCCGAACCATAACCCGAACCCTAAACCTAAACCTAAACCGAACCCTAACCCTAACCCTAACCCGAACCCTAACCCGAACCGTATCCCTAACCCTAACCCGAACCCTAACCCTAACCCGAACCCTAACCAGAACTCTAACCCTAAGCCTAACCCATTCCCTAACCCTAACACGAACCCTAACCCTCACCCTAACCCGAACCCTAACCCGAACCCTTACCCTAACCCAAACCCTAACCCTAACCCTAACCCTAACCCGAACCTTAATCCTAACCCGAACCCGAACCCTAACACTAACCCGAACTCTAACCCTAAACCTAAACCTAACCCTAACCCTAACCCGAACCCTAAACCTAACCCGAACCCGAACCCGAACCCTAACACTAACCCTAACCCGAACCCTAACCCGAACCCAAACCCTAACCCTAAACCTAACCCGAAACCTAAACCTAACCCTAACCCGAACCCTAACCCTAACCCGAACCCTAACCCTAACCCTAACCCGAACCGTATACCGAACCCTAACCCTAACCCAAACCCGAACCATAACCCTAACCCTAAACCTAACCCGAACCCGAACCCGAACCCTAACCTGAACCCTAAACCTAACCCTAACCCGAACCCTAACACTAACCCTATCCCGAACCCTAACCCGAACCCTAACCCTAACCCTAATCCTAACCCGAACCCTAACCCTAACCCTAACCCGAACCCTAACCCTAACCCTTACCCGAACCATAACCCCTAACCCGAACCCGAACCTATACCCCAACCCGAACCCGAACCCTACCCCGAACCTGAACCCAAACTATAACCCTAACCCTAAACCGATCCCTAACCCTAACCCTAACCCGAACCCTAACCCGAACCCTAACCCAAAACCTAACCCTAACCCTAACCCTAAACATAACCCTAACCCTAACCCAAATCCTAAACCTAAACCGAACCCTAACCCTAACCCTAAACCTAACCCGAACCCGAACCCTAACCCGAACGCAAACCCTAACCCTAACGCGAACCCTAACCCTAACCCTAACCCTAACCCTAACCCGAACCCTAACACTAACCCTAACAGGACCATAACCATAACCCTAAACCGAACCTGAACCCTAACCCTAACCCTAACCCTAACCCGAACCCTAACCCGAACCGTAAAACGAACCCGAACCCTAACCCTAACCCGAACCGGAACCCTAACCCTAACCCGAACCCAAAACCCAACCCTAGCCCGAACCCTAACCCTAACCCTAACCCTAACCCGAACCCTAACCCTAACCCTAACCCGACCCCTAACCCGAACCCTAACACGAACCCTAAACCTAACCCTAACCCTAACCCTAACCCGAACCTTAACACTAACCCAAACCCGAACCCTAACCCTATCCCGAACCCTAATCCTAACCCGAACCCTAACCCTAACCGGAAACCTAACCCTAACCCTAACCTGAACCCGCCCCGAACACTAACCCTAACCCTAACCCGAACCCTAACCCGAAACCGAACCCTAACCCTAACCCTAACCCGACCCCTAACACTAACCCGAAACCAAACCCTAACCCGAACCGGAACCCGAAACCTAACCAGACCCTAACCCTAACCCTAAACCTAACCCGAACCCTAACCCAAACCCGAACCCTAACTCGAACCCTAACCCTAACCCTAACCCAAACCCGAACCCTAACCCTAACGCTTACCCTAACCCTAACCCTAACCCGAACCCTAAACCTAACCCTAACCCGAACCCTAACCCTAACCCGAAACCTAACCCTAACCCTAAACCGAATCCTAACCCTAACCCTAACCCGAACCCTAACCCGAACCCTAACCTTAACCCTAACCCTAACCCTAACCCTAACCCTAACCCTAACCCTAACCCGAACCATAACCCTAACCCTAACCCGAACGCTAAACCTAACCCTAACCATAACCCGAACCCTAACCCTAACCCTAAACCGAACCCTAACCCTAACCCGAAACCTAAACCTAACCCTAACCATAACCCTAACCCTAACCCCTAACCCTAACCCCTAACCCTAACCCTAACCCTAACCCTAACCCTAAAACCTAACCCTAACCCGAACCCTAACCCTAACCAGAACCCTAACCCTAACCCTAACCCGAACCCTAACCCTAACCCTAACCCGAACCCTAACCCGAAACCTAACCCTAACCCTAACCCGAACCCTAACCCTAACCCTAACCCTAACCCGAACCCTAACACTAACCCTAAACCTAACCCTAACCCCTAACCCTAACCCGAACCCGAACCCTAACCCTAACCCAAACCCGAACCCTAACCCTAACCCGAACCCTAACCCTAACCCGAACCCTAACCCTAAACCTAACCCTAACCCTAACCATAACCCTAACCCGAACCCTAACCCTAACCCTAACCCTAACCCGAACCCTAACTCTATCCCTAACCCTAACCCTAACCCTAATCCTAAACCTAGCCCTAACCCGAACCCTAACCCTAACCCGAAACCTAACCCGAACCCTAACCCTAACCCTAACCCTAACCCCAACCGGACCCCTTACCCTAACCCTAACCTGAACCCGAACCCTAACCCTAACCCGAACCCTAACACTAACCCGAACCCTAACCCTAACCCGAACCCGAACCCGAACCCTAACCCTAACCCTAAGCGTAACCCTAACCCGAAACCTAACCCTAACCCTAACCCGAACCCTAACCCGAACCCTAAACCGAACCCTAACCCGTACCCTAACCCTAACCCGAACCCTAAACCTAACCCTAACCCGAACACGAACCCTAACCCGAACCCGAACCCTAAACCTAATCCTAACCCTAATCCGAACCCTAACCCTAACCCTAACCCTAACCCTAACCCTAAACCGAACCCTAACCCGAACCCTAACCCGAACCCTAACACGAAACCTCACCCTAACCCTAACCCGAACCCTAACCCTAACCCTAACCCTAACCATAACCCTAACCCTAACCCGAACCCTAAACCTAACCCTAACCCGAACCCTAACCCCTAACCCGAACCCGAACACGAACTCTAACCCGAACCCGAACCCTAACCCTACCCCGAACCCGAACCCAAACCATAACCCTAACCCTAATCCGAACCCTATCACTAACCCTAATCCTAACCGTAACACGAACCCTAAGCCCAACCTTAACCCTAACCCGAACCCGAACCCGAACCCTAACCCTAACCCTAACCCTAACCCTAACCCCTAACACGAACCCTAACCCTAACCCTAACCCTAACCTTAAACCGTACCTTAACCCTAACCCTAACCCGAACCCTAACCCGAACCCTAACCCTAACCCTAACTTAACACTAACCCCTAACCCTAACCCGAACCTTAACCCTAACCCGATCCCGAACCCTAGCCCGAACTCGAAATTTAACCCAAACCCGAACCCGAACCCGAACCCTAACCCTAACCCGAACCCGAACCCTAACCCTAACCCTAACCCTAACCCGAACCCGAACCCGAACCCTAACCCAAATCCTAACCCTAACCCTAAACCGAACCCGAACCCTAACCCTAAAACTAAACCGAACCTTAAACCTAACCCGAACCCTAAACCTAACCCGATCCCGAACACGAACCCTAACCCTAACCCGAACCCTAAACCTAACCCTAACCCTAACCCGAACCCTAACCCAAACACGAACCCTAACACGAACCCGAACCCTAACCCTAACCCGAACCCGAACCCTAACCCGAACCCTAACCCTAACCCTAACCCGAACCCTAACCCTAACCCTAACCCTAACCCTAACCCTAAACCTAACCCGAACCCTAACCCAAACCCGAACACTAACTCGAACCCTAACCCAACCCTAACCCGAACCCTAACCCTAACCCTAACGCTTACCCTAACCCTAACCCTAACCCGAACCCTAACCCAAACCCTAACCCTAAACCTAACCTGAACCCTAACCCTAAACATAACCCTAACCCGAACCCTAAACCGAACCCTAAACCTAACCCTACCCCGATCCCTAACCCTAACACTAACCCTAACCCGAACCCTAACCTTAACCGTAAACCTAACCCTAACCCGAACCCTAACCCTAACCCGAACCCTATCCCTAACCCTAACCCTAAACCTAACCCGAACTCGAACACTAACGCTAAACATAACGTTAACCCTAACACTAAACCTAACCTTAACCCGAACCCTAACCCTAACCCGAAACCTAACCCGAACCCTAACCCGAACCCTAACCCGAACCATAACCCGAACCCTAAACCTAAACCTAAACCGAACCCTAACCCTAACCCTAACCCGAACCCTAACCCGAACCGTATCCCTAACCCTAACCCGAACCCTAACCCTAACCCGAACCCTAACCAGAACTCTAACCCTAAGCCTAACCCATTCCCTAACCCTAACACGAACCCTAACCCTCACCCTAACCCGAACCCTAACCCGAACCCTTACCCTAACCCAAACCCTAACCCTAACCCTAACCCTAACCCGAACCTTAATCCTAACCCGAACCCGAACCCTAACCCTAACCCGAACTCTAACCCTAAACCTAAACCTAACCCTAACCCTAACCCGAACCCTAAACCTAACCCGAACCCGAACCCGAACCCTAACACTAACCCTAACCCGAACCCTAACCCGAACCCAAACCCTAACCCTAAACCTAACCCGAAACCTAAACCTAACCCTAACCCGAACCCTAACCCTAACCCGAACCCTAACCCTAACCCTAACCCGAACCGTATACCGAACCCTAACCCTAACCCAAACCCGAACCATAACCCTAACCCTAAACCTAACCCGAACCCGAACCCTAACCTGAACCCTAAACCTAACCCTAACCCGAACC
>JAVLSZ010000008.1:78152500-78200000 GCA_032313775.1 Urocyon cinereoargenteus
CACTAACGCGAACCCTAACCAGAACCCTAACCCTAACCCTAACCCTAACCCTAACCCGAACCCTAACCCTAACCCGAACCCTAACCCTAACCCTAACCCTAACTGGAACCCTAACCCGAACCCTAACCCTAGCCCTAACCCGAAACCTAACCCGAACCCTAACCCTAACCCAAACCCGAACCCTAACCCTAACCCTAACCCTAACCCGAACCCTAACACTAACCCTAAACCTAACCCTAACCCCTAACCCTAAACCGAACCCTAACCCTAACCCTAACCCTATCCCTAACCATAACCCTAACCCGAACCCTAACCCTAACCCTAACCCTAACCCGAAACCTAACACTATCCCTAACCCTAACCCTAACCCTAAACCTAGCCCTAACCCGAACCCTAACCCTAACCCAAAACCTAACCCGAACCCTAACCCTAAACCTAACCCGAACCTTAACCCGAACCCTAATCCTAACCCTAACACTAACCCTAACCCCTAACCCTAACCCGAACCCTAACCCTAAACCTAAACCTAACCCTAATCCGAAACCTAACCCTAACCCTAACCCTAACCCTAACCCTAACCCGAACCCTAACCCGAACCCTAACCCTAACCCTAACCCGACCCCTAACCCGAACCCTAACACGAACCCTAAACCTAACCCTAACCCTAACCCTAACCCCAACCTTAACACTAACCCAAACCCGAAACCTAACCCTATCCCGAACCCTAATCCTAACCCGAACCCTAACCCTAACCCGAAACCTAACCCTAACCCTAACCTGAACCCGCCCCGAACACTAACCCTAACCCTAACCCGAACCCTAACCCGAACCCGAACCCTAACCCTAACCCTAACCCGACCCCTAACACTAACCCGAAACCAAACCCTAACCCGAACCCGAACCCGAAACCTAACCTGAACCATAACCCTAACCCTAAACCTAACCCGAACCCTAACCCAAACCCGAACCCTAACTCGAACCCTAACCCTAACCCTAACCCGAACCCGAACCCTAACCCTAACGCTTACCCTAACCCTAACCCTAACCCGAACCCTAAACCTAACCCTAACCCGAACCCTAACCCTAACCCGAAACCTAACCCTAACCCTAAACCGAATCCTAACCCTAACCCTAAACCGAACCCTAACCCGAAACCTAACCTTAACCCTAACCCTAAACCTAACCCGAACCCTAACCCTAACCCTAACCCGAACCCTAACCCTAACCCTAACCCGAACCCTAACCCTAACCCGAAACCGAAACCTAACCCTAACCCGAAACCTAACCCGAACCCAACCCTAACCCGAACCCTAACCCTAACCCGAACCCTAACCCTAACCCTAACACTAACCCTAACCCGAAACCTCAACCTAACCCGAACCCTAACACTAAACCTAACCCGAACCCTAACCCTAACCCGAACCCTAACACTAAACCTAACCCGAACCCTAACCCTAACCCGAACCCTAACCGTAATCCGAACCCTAACCCTAACCCGAACCCTAACCCAAACCCGAACCCTAACCCTAATCCTAACCCTAACCCTAACCATAACCCTAACCCGAACCCTAACCCTAACCCTAACCCTAACCCGAACCCTAACACTATCCCTAACCCTAACCCTAACCCTAAACCTAGCCCTAACCCGAACCCTAACCCTAACCCGAAACCTAACCCGAACCCTAACCCTCAACCTAACCTGAACCTTAACCCGAACCCTAATCCTAACCCTAACACTAACCCTAACCACTAACCCTAACCCGAAACCTAACCCTAAACCTAAACCTAACCCTAATCCGAACCCTAACCCTAACCCTAACCCTAATCCGAACCCTAACCCGAACCCTAACCCTAACCCTAACCCGACCCCTAACCCGAACCCTAACACGAACCCTAAACCTAACCCTAACCCTAACCCTAATCCCAACCTTAACACTAACCCAAACCCGAACCCTAACCCTATCCCGTACCCTAATCCTAACCCGAACCCTAACCCTAACCCGAAACCTAACCCTAACCCTAACCTGTACCCGCCCCGAACACTAAACCTAACCCTAACCCGAACCCTAACCCGAACCCGAACCCTAACCCTAACCCTAACCCCACCCCTAACGCTAACCCGAAACCAAAACCTAACCCGAACCCGAACCCGAAACCTAACCTGAACCCTAACCCTAACCCTAAACCTAACCCGAACCCTAACCCAAAACCGAACCCTAACTCGAACCCTAACCCTAACCCTAACCCGAACACGAACCCTAAACCTAACGCTTACCCTAACCCTAACCATAACCCAAACCCTAAACCTAACCCTAACCCGAACCCTAATCCTAACCCGAAACCTAACCCTAACCCTAAACCGAATCCTAACCCTAAAACTAACCCGAACCCTAACCCGAACCCTAACCTTAACCCTATCCCTAACCCTAACCCGAACCCTAAACGTAACCCTAACCCGAAACCTAACCCTAACCCTAACCCGAAACCTAACCCTAACCCTAACCCTAACCCTAACCCGATCCATAACCCTAACCCTATCCCGAACGCTAAACCTAACCCTAACCCTAACCCGAACCCTAACCCTAACCCTAAACCGAACCCTAACCCTAACCCGAACCCTAAACCTAACCCTAACCCTCACCCTAACCCTAACCCCTAACCCTAACCCCTAACCCTAACCCTAACCCTAACCCTAACCCTAACCCTAAAACCTAACCCTAACCCGAACCCTACCCTAACCCTAACCCGAACCCTAACCCTAACCCTAACCTGAACCCTAACCCTAACCTGAAACCGAAACCTAACCCTAACCCGAAACCTAACCCGAACCCAACCCTAACCCGAACCCTAACCCTAACCCGAACCCTAACCCTAACCCTAACACTAACCCTAACCCGAAATCTAAACCTAACCCGAACCCTAACACTAAACCTAACCCAAACCCTAACCCTAACCCGAACCCTAACCGTAACCCGAACCCTAACCCTAACACGAACCCTAACCCTAACCCGAACCCTAACCCTAACCCTAACCCGAACCCAAACCCGAACACTAACCCTAACCCTAACCTGAACACTAACCCCTAAACCTCACCCGAACCCGAACCCTAACCCGAACACGAACCCGAACCCTAACCCGATCCCGAACCCGAACACTAACCCTAACCCTTACCCGAACCCTAACCCTAACCCTAATCCTAAACCGAACTCTAACCCTAACCCTAACCCGATCCCTAACCCTAACCCTAACCCGAACACTAACGCGAACCCTAACCCGAACCCTAACCCTAACCCGAACCCTAACCCTAACGCTCACCCTAACCCGAACTCTAACCTGAACCCTAACCCTAACCCTAACCTGAACCCTAACCCGAACCCTAACCCTAACCCTAACCCGAACTCTAACCCTAACCCTAACCCTAACCCGAACACTAACACTAACCCTAAACCTAACCCTAACCCCTAAACCTAACCCGAACCCTAACCCTAAACCTAACCCTAACCCGAACCCTAACCCTAACCCGAACCCTAACCCTAACCCGAACCCTAACACTAAACCTAACCCTAACCCTAACCAAAACCCTAACCCGAACCCTAACCCTAACCCTAACCCTAACCCGAACCCTAACACTATCCCTAACCCTAACCCTAACCCTAAACCTAGCCCTAACCCGAACCCTAACCCTAACCCGAAACCTAACCCGAACCCTAACCCTAAACCTAACCCGAACCTTAACCCGAACCCTAATCCTAACCCTAACACTAACCCTAACCCCTAACCCTAACCCGAACCCTAACCCTAAACCTAAACCTAACCCTAATCCGAACCCTAACCCTAACCCTAACCCTAACCCTAACCCGAACCCTAACCCTAAATCTAACCCTAACCCTAAACCTAACCCTAACCCGAACCCTAACACGAACCCTAAACCTAACCCTAACCCTAACCCGAACCCTAACCCTAAACAGAAACCGAAACCTAACCCTAACCCGAAACCTAACCCGAACCCAACCCTAACCCGTACCCTAACCCTAACCCGAACCCTAACCCTAACCCTAACACTAACCCTAACCCGAAACCTAAACCTAACCCGAACGCTAACACTAAACCTAACCCGAACCCTAACCCTAACCCGAACCCTAACCGTAACCCGAACCCGAACCCTAACCCTAACCCTAACCCGAACCCTAACCCTAACCCGAACCCTAACCCTAACCCTAACCCGAACCCTAACCCGAACACTAACCCTAACCCTAACCTGAACAATAACCCCTAACCCTCACCCGAACCCGAACCCTAACCCGAACACGAACCCGAACCCTACACCGAACCTGAACCCGAACACTAACCCTAACCCTAACCCGAACCCTAACCCTAACCCTAACCCTAACACTAACCCGAACCCTAACCCTAACCCTAACTCTAACCCTAATCCTAACCCTAACCCGATCCCTAACCCTAACCTTAACCCGAACCCTAACGCGAACCCTAACCCGAACCCTAACCCTAACCCTAACCCTAACCCTAAACCGAACCCTAACCCTAACCCGAACCCTAACGCTAATCCTAACCCTAACCCGAACCCTAAGCCGAACCCTAACCCTAACCCGAACCTTAATCCGAACCCTAACCCGATCCCTAAACCGAACCCTAACCCTAACACTAACCCTAAGCCGAACCTAACCCTAAACCTAACCCGAACTCTAACCCGAACCTTAACCCTAACCATAACCTGAACCCTAAACCTAAACCTAACCCTAACCCGAACACTAACCCTAACGCTAAACCTAACCCTAACCCTAAACCGAACTCTAAGCCTAAACCTAAACCGAACGCTAACCCTAACCCTAACCCGAACCCTAACCCTAACCCTAACCCCTAACCCTAACCCTAACCCTAACCCGAACCCTAACCCTAATCCTAACCCTAAACCGAACACGAACCCTAACACGAACCCTACCCCTAACACTAATCCGAACCCTAACCCTAATCCTAACCCGAACCCGAACCCGGACCCTAACCCTAACCCGAACCCGAACCCTAACCCTAACCCGAACCCTAACCCTAACCCGAACCCTAACCCTAACCCGATCCCTAACCCTAACCCTAACCCGAACCCGAACCCGAAACCTAACCCTAACTCTAACTGGAACCCTAACCCTAACCCGAACCCTAACCCTAACATGAACCCTAGCCCTAACCCGAAACCTAAACCGAACCCTAACCCGAACCCTAACCCGAACCCTAACCCTAACCCTAACCCGAACCCTAACGCTAACCCGAACCCGAACCCTAACCCGAACACTAACCCTAACCCTAACCCGAACCCTAAACCTAACCCTAACCCGAACCCTAACCCGAACCCTAACACTAACCCTAACCCTAATCCTTACCCGACCCCTAACCCTAACCCAAACCCTAACCTGAAAGCTAACGCTAACCCGAAACCGAACCCTAACCCGAACACTAACCCTAACCCTAACCCTAACCCTAACCCGAACACGAACCCTAACCCGAACCCGAACCCTAAACCCAAACCTAACCCTAATCCGAACCCTAACTCTAACCCTAACCCTACCCCTAAACCGACCCTAACCCTAAACCTAACCCTAACCCTAACCCGAACCCTAACCCTAACCCTAACCCGAACCCTAACCCTAACCCGAACCCTAACCCTAACCCGAACCCTAACCCGAACCCTAACCCGAACCCTAACCCTAACCCTAACACGAACCCTAACCCTAACCCGAACCCTAACCCTAACTCTAACCCGAACCCAAACCCGAACACTAACCCGAACCCTAACCTGAACACTAACCCCTAACCCTCACCCGAACCCGAACCCTAACCCGAACACGAACCCGAACCCTAACCCGATCCCGAACCCGAACACTAACCCTAACCCTTACCCGAACCCTAACCCTAACCCTAATCCTAAACCGAACTCTAACCCTAATCCTAACCCTAACCCGATCCCTAACCCTAACCCTAACACGAACACTAATGCGAACCCTAACCCGAACCCTAACCCTAACCCTAACCCTAACCCGAACCCTAACCCTAACCCGAACCCTAACCCTAAACCTAACCCTAACCCGAACCCTAACCCCTAACCCGAACCCGAACACGAACTCTAACCCGAACCCGAACCCTAACCCTACCCCGAACCCGAACCCAAACCATAACCCTAACCCTAATCCGAACCCTATCACTAACCCTAAACCTAACCGTAACACGAACCCTAAGCCTAACCTTAACCCTAACCCGAACCCGAACCGAACCCTAACCCTAACCCTAACCCTCACCCTAACCCCTAACACGAACCCTAACCCTAACCCTAACCCTAACCTTAAACCGTACCGTAACCCTAACCCTAACCCGAACCCTAACCCTAACCCGAACCCTAACCCGAACCCTAACCCTAACCCTAACCCTAACACGAACCCTACCCTAACCCGAACCCTAACCCTAACTCTAACCCGAACCCAAACCCGAACACTAACCCTAACCCTAACCTGAACACTAACCCCTAACCCTCACCTGAACCCGAACCCTAACCCGAACACGAACCCGAACCCTAACCCGATCCCGAACCCGAACACTAACCCTAACCCTTACCCGAACCCTAACCCTAACCCTAATCCTAAACCGAACTCTAACCCTAATCCTAACCCTAACCCGATCCCTAACCCTAACCCTAACACGAACACTAACGCGAACCCTAACCCGAACCCTAACCCTAACCCTAACCCTAACCCGAACCCTAACCCTAACCCGAAACCTAACCCTAAACCTAACCCTAACCCGAACCCTAACCCCTAACCCGAACACGAACACGAACTCTAACCCGAACCCGAACCCTAAACCTACCCCGAACCCGAACCCAAACCATAACCCTAACCCTAATCCGAACCCTATCACTAACCCTAACCCTAACCGTAACACGAACCCTAAGCCTAACCTTAACCCTAACCCGAACCCGAACCGAACCCTAACCATAACCCTAACCCTCACTCTAACCCCTAACACGAACCCTAACCCTAACCCTAACCCTAACCTTAAACCGTATCGTAACCCTAACCCTAACCCGAACCCTAACCCGACCCTAACCCTAACCCTAAACTTAACACTAACCCCTAACCCTAACCCGAACCTGAACCCTAACCCGAATCCGAACCCTAGCCCGAACTCGAAATTTAAACCAAACCTGAACCCGAACCCGAACCCTAACCCTAACCCGAACCCGAACCCTAACCCTAACCCTAACCCTAACCCGAACCCGAACCCTAACCCAAACCCTAACCCTAACCCTAACCCGAACCCGAACCCTAACCCTAAACCTAACCCGAACCTTAAACCTAACCCGAACCCTAAACCTAACCCGATCCCGAACCCGAACCCTAACCCTAACCCGAACCCTAAACCTAACCCTAACCCTAACCCGAATCCTAACCCAAACACGAACCCTAACCCGAACACGAACCCTAACCCTAACCCGAACCCGAACCCTAACCCGAACCCTAACCCTAACCCTAACCCGAACCCTAACCCTAACCCTAACCCTAACCCTAAACCTAACCCGAACCCTAACCCAAACCCGAACCCTAACTCGAACCCTAACCCAACCCTAACCCGAACCCGAACCCTAACCCTAACCCGAACCCTAACCCTAACCCGATCCCTAACCCTAACCCTAACCCGAACCCGAACCCGAAACCTAACCCTAACTCTAACCCGAACCCTAACCCTAACCCGAAACCTAACCCTAACATGAACCCTAGCCCTAACCCGAAACCTAAACCGAACCCTAACCCGAACCCTAACCCGAACCCTAACCCTAACCCTAACCCGAACCCGAACCCGAACCCTAACCCTAAACCTAACCTGAACCTTATACCTAACCCGAACCCTAAACCTAAACCGATCCCGAACCCGAACCCTAACCCTAACCCGAACCCTAAACCTAACCCTAACCCTAACCCGAACCCTAACCCAAACACGAACCCTAACCCGAACCCGAACCCTAACCCTAACCCGAACCCGAACCCTAACCCGAACCCTAACCCTAACCCTAACCCTAACCCGAACCCTAACCCGAACCCTAACCCGAACCCTAACCCTAACCCTAACCCTAACCCGAACCCTAACCCTAACCCTAACCCTAACCCTAAACCTAACCCGAACCCTAACCCAAACCCGAACCCTAACTCGAACCCTAACCCAACCCTAACCCGAACCCGAACCCTAACCCTAACGCTTACCCTAACCCTAACCCTAACCCGAACCCTAAACCTAACCCTAACCCGAACCCTAAACCTAACCCGAAACCTAACCCTAACCCTAAACCGAATCCTAACACTAACCCTAACCGGAACCCTAACCCGAACCCTAACCCTAACCCTAACCCTAAACCGAACCCTAACCCTAACCCTAACCCTAACCCGAACCCTAACCCTAACCCTAACCAAAACCCTAACCCGAACCTAACCCTAACCCTAACCCGAACCATAAACCTAACCCTAACCCTAACCCGAACCCTAACCCTAACACTAACCCTAACCCTAACACTAACCCTAACCCGAAACCTAAACCTAACCCGAACGCTAACACTAAACCTAACCCGAACCCTAACCCTACCCCGAACCCTAACCGTAACCCGAACCCTAACCCTAACCCTAACCCGAACCATAACCCTAACCCTAACCCGAACCCTAACCCTAAACAGAAACCGAAACCTAACCCTAGCCCGAAACCTAACCCGAACCCAACCCTAACCCGAACCCTAACCCGAACCCGAACCCTAACCCTAACCCTAACACTAACCCTAACCCGAAACCTAAACCTAACCCGAACGCTAACACTAAACCTAACCCGAACCCTAACCCTAACCCGAACCCTAACCGTAACCCGAACCCGAACCCTAACCCTAGCCCTAACACGAACCCTAACCCTAACCCTAACCCTAACCCTAACCCTAACCCGAACCCTAACCCGAACACTAACCCTAACCCTAACCTGAACACTAACCCCTAACCCTCACCCGAACCCGAACCCTAACCCGAACACGAACCCGAACCCTAACCCGAACCTGAACCCGAACACTAACCCTAACCCTAACCCGAACCCTAACCCTAACCCTAACCCTAACACTAACCCGAACCCTAACCCTAACCCTAACTCTAACCCTAATCCTAACCCTAACCCGATCCCTAACCCTAACCTTAACCCGAACCCTAACGCGAACCCTAACCCGAACCCTAACCCTAACCCTAACCCTAACCCTAAACCGAACCCTAACCCTAACCCGAACCCTAACCCTAATCCTAACCCTAAGCCGAACCCTAACCCTAACCCGAACCTTAATCCGAACCCTAACCCGATCCCTAAGCCGAACCCTAACCCTAACACTAACCCTAAGCCGAACCTAACCCTAAACCTAACCCGAACTCTAACCCGAACCTTAACCCTAACCATAACCTGAACCCTAAACCTAACCCTAACCCTAACCCGAACACTAACCCTAACGCTAAACCTAACCCTAACCCTAAACCGAACTCTAAGCCTAAACCTAACCCGAACCCTAACCCTAACCCTAACCCGAACCCTAACCCTAACCCTAACCCCTAACCCTAACCCTAACCCTAACCCTAACCCGAACCCTAACCCTAACCCTAACCCTAAACCGAACACGAACCCTAACACGAACCCTACCCCTAACACTAATCCGAACCCTAACCCTAACCCTAACCCTAACCCGAACCCTAACCCTAACCATAACCCTAACCCTAACCCGAACCCTAAACCTAACCCTAACCCGAACACTAACCCCTAACCCGAACCCGAACACGAACTCTGACCCGAACCCGAACCCTAACCCTACCCCGAAAACGAACCCAAACCATAACCGTAACCCTAATCCGAACCCTATCACTAACCCTAACCCTAACCATAACACGAACACTAAGCCTAACCTTAACCCTCACCCGAACCCGAACCCTAACCTGAACACGAACCCGAACCCTAACCCGAACCTGAACCCGAACACTAACGCTAACCCTAACCCGAACCCTAACACTAACCCTAACCCTAACACTAACCCGAACCCTAACCCTAACCCTAACTCTAACCCTAAACCTAACCCTAACCCGATCCCTAACCCTAACCCTAACCCGAACCCTAACGCGAACACTAACCCGAACCCTAACCCTAACCCTAACCCTAACCCTAAACCGAACCAAAACCCTAACCCGAACCCTAACCCTAATCCTAACCCTAACCCGAACCCTCAGCCGAACCCTAACCCTAACCCGTACCTTAATCCAAACCCTAACCCGATCCCTAACCCGAACCCTAACCCTAACACTAACCCTAAGCCGAACCTAACCCTAAACCTAACCCGAACTCTAACCCGAAACTTAACCCTAACCCTAACCCTAACCCTAAACCTAACCCTAACCCTAACCCGAACACTAACCCTAACGCTAAACCTAACCCTAACCCTAAACCGAACTCTAAGCCTAAACCTAACCCGAACCCTAACCCTAACCCTAACCCGAACCCTAACCCTAACCCTAACCCCTAACCCTAACCCTAACCCTAACCCTAACCCGAACCCTAACCCTAACCCTAACCCTAAACCGAACACGAACCCTAACACGAACCCTACCCCTAACACTAATCCGAAACCTAACCCTAACCCTAACCCGAACCCGAACCCGGACCCTAACCCTAACCCGAACCCGAACCCTACCCCTAACCCGAAACCTAACCCTAACCCGAACCCTAACCCTAACCCGATCCCTAACCCTAACCCGAACCCGAACCCGAAACCTAACCCTAACTCTAACCCGAACCCTAACCAAAACCCGAACCCTAACCCTAACATGAACCCTAGCCCTAACCCGAAACCTAAACCGAACCCTAACCCGAACCCTAACCCTAACCCTAACCCGATCCCTAACGCTAACCCGAACCCGAACCCTAACCCGAACACTAACCCTAAACCTAACCCGAACCCTAAACCTAACCCTAACCCGAACCCTAACCCGGACCCTAACACTAACCCTAACCCTAATCCTTACCCGACCCCTAACCCTAACCCGAACCCTAACCCGAAAGCTAACGCTAACCCGAACCCGAACCCTAACCCGAATACTAACCCTAACCCTAACCCGAACCCTAACCCTAAACCTAACCCTAACCCGAACCCTAACCCGAACCCTAACCCTAACCCTAACCCTAACCCGAACCCTAACCCTAACCCTAACCCGAACACGAACCCTAACCCGAACCCGAACCCTAAACCCAAACCTAACCCTAATCCGAACCCTAACTCTAACCCTAACCCTACCCCTAAACCGACCCTAACCCTAAACCTAACCCTAACCCTAACCCGAACCCTAACCCTAACCCTAACCCGAACCCTAACCCCTAAAACGAACCCGAACCCTAACCCGAACCCGAACCCTAACCCTACCCCGAACCCGAACCGAAACCATAACACTAAACCTAACCCTAACCCGAACCCTAACCCTAACCCTAATCCTAACCCTAACCCGAACCTTAACCCTAACCCGAACCCTAACCCTAACCCGAACCCTAACCCTAACCCGAACCCTAACACTAACCCTAACCCTAACACTAACCCGAACCCTAACCCTAACCCTAACTCTAACCCTAAACCTAACCCAAACCCGATCCCTAACCCTAACCCTAACCCGAACCCTAACGCGAACCCTAACCCGAACCCTAACCCTAACCCTAACCCTAACCCTAAACCGAACCCTAACCCTAACCCGAACCCTAACCCTAATCCTAACCCTAACCCGAACCCTAAGCCGAACCCTAACCCTAACCCGTACCTTAATCCAAACCCTAACCCGATCCCTAACCCGAACCCTAACCCTAACACTAACCCTAAGCCGAACCTAACCCTAAACCTAACCCGAACTCTAACCCGAAACTTAACCCTAACCCTAACCCTAACCCTAAACCTAACCCTAACACTAACCCGAACACTAACCCTAACGCTAAACCTAACCCTAACCCTAAACCGAACTCTAAGCCTAAACCTAACCCGAACCCTAACCCTAACCCTAACCCGAACCCTAACCCTAACCCTAACCCCTAACCCTAACCCTAACCCTAACCCTAACCCTAACCCGAACCCTAACCCTAACCCTAACCCTAAACCGAACACGAACCCTAACACGAACCCTACCCCTAACACTAATCCGAACCCTAACCCTAACCCTAACCCGAACCCGAACCCGGACCCTAACCCTAACCCGAACCCGAACCCTACCCCTAACCCGAACCCTAACCCTAACCCGAACCCTAACCCTAACCCGATCCCTAACCCTAACCCGAACCCGAACCCGAAACCTAACCCTAACTCTAACCCGAACCCTAACCAAAACCCGAACCCTAACCCTAACATGAACCCTAGCCCTAACCCGAAACCTAAACCGAACCCTAACCCGAACCCTAACCCTAACCCTAACCCGATCCCTAACGCTAAACCGAACCCGAACCCTAACCCGAACACTAACCCTAAACCTAACCCGAACCCTAAACCTAACCCTAACCCGAACCCTAACCCGGACCCTAACACTAACCCTAACCCTAATCCTTACCCGACACCTAACCCTAACCCGAACCCTAACCCGAAAGCTAACGCTAACCCGAACCCAAACCCTAACCCGAACACTAACCCTAACCCTAACCCGAACCCTAACCCTAAACCTAACCCTAACCCGAACCCTAACCCGAACCCTAACCCTAACCCTAACCCGAACCCTAACCCTAACCCTAACCCGAACACGAACCCTAACCCGAACCCGAACCCTAAACCCAAACCTAACCCTAATCCGAACCCTAACTCTAACCCTAACCCTACCCCTAAACCGACCCTAACCCTAAACCTAACCCTAACCCTAACCCGAACCCTAACCCTAACCCTAACCCGAACCCTAACCCCTAAAACGAACCCGAACCCTAACCCGAACCCGAACCCTAACCCTACCCCGAACCCGAACCGAAACCATAACACTAAACCTAACCCTAACCCGAACCCTAACCCTAACCCTAATCCTAACCCTAACCCGAACCTTAACCCTAACCCGAACCCTAACCCTAACCCGAACCCTAACCCTAACCCGAACCCGAACCCTAAACCTAAACCGAACCCTAACCCTAACCCTAACCCGAACCCGAACCCTAACCCTAACCCGAAACCTAACCCGAACCCAACCCTAACCCGAGCCCTAACCCTAACCCGAAACCTAACCCTAACACTAACCCTAACCCGAAACCTAAACCTAACCTGAACCCTAACCCTAAACCTAACCCGAACCCTAACCACAACCCTAACCCTAACCCGAACCCGAACCCTAACGCTAAACCTAAAGCTAACCCTAATCCTACCCTAACCCTAACCCTAACCCTTACCCATACCCTAAACCGAACCCTAAGCCTAACCTTAACCCTAACCCGAACCCTAACCCGAACCCTAAACCAAACCCTAACCCGAAACCTAACCCGAAACCAAACCCTAAACCTAACCCGAACCCTAACCCTAACCCTAAACCTAACCCTAACCCGAACCCTAACTCTAACCCTAACCCTAACCCTAACCCCTAACCTTAAACCGAACCCTAACCCTAACCCTAACCTTAACCCTAACCCGACCCTAACCCTAACACTAACCCTAACCCTAACCCGAACCCTAACCCTAAACCTAACCCTAACCCTAACTCTAAACCTAACCCGAAACCTAACCCGAACCCTAACCCTAACCCTAAACCTAACCCGAACCCTACCCTTAACCATAACCCGAACCCGAAACCTAACCAGAACCCGAACCCTAACCCGAACCCTAACCCTAACCCTAACCCGAACACTAACCCTAACCCTAACCCGAACCCTAATCCGAACCCTAACCCTAACCCTAACCCGAACCCTAACCCTAACACTAACCCAAACCCTAACCCGAAACCTAACCCTAACCATAACCCTAACCCTTACCCGAACCCTAAACCTAACCCTAACCCGAACCATAGCCCCTAACCCGAACCCGAACACGAACTCTAACCCGAACCCGAACCCTAACCCTACCCCGAACCCGAACCCAAACCATAACCCTAACACTAATCCGAACCCTATCCCTAACCCTAACCCTAAACGTAACACGAACCCTAAGCCTAACCCTAACCCTAACCCGAACCCAAACCCAAACCCTAACCCTAACCCTAACCCTAACCCTAACCCTTAACACGAACCCTAACCCTAACCCTAAACCTAACCCTAACCCGTACCGTAACCCTAACCCTAACCGAACCCTAACCCGAACCCTAACCCTAACACTAAACTTAACACTAACCCCTAACCCTAACCGGAACCTGAACCCTAACCCGAACCCGAACCCTAGCCCGAACCCGAACCTTAACCGAAACCCGAACCCGAACCCGAACCCTAACCCTAATCCTAACCCGAACCCTAACCCTAACCCTAACCCTAACCCGAACCCGAACCCGAACCCTAACCCAAACCCTAACCATAACCCTAACCCTAACCCGAACCCGAAACCTAACCCTAATCCTAAACCGAACCTTAACCCTAACCCGAACCCTAAACCTAACCTGATCCAAACCCGAACCCTAACCCTAACCTGAACCCTAAACCTAACCCTAACCCTAACCCAAACACGAACCCTAACCCGAACCCGAACCATAACCCTAACCCGAACCCGAACCCTAACCCGAACCCTAACCCTAACCCTAAACCGAACCCTAACCCTAACCCTAACCTGAACCCTAACCCTAACCCTAACCCGAATCCTAACCCTAACCCTAAACCGAACCCTAACCCGAAACCTAACCCTAACCCTAACGCTAACCCAAACCCTAACCCTAACCCTAACCCGAACCCGAACCCTAACCCTAACCCGAACCCTAACCCTAACCATAACCTAACACAAACCCTAACCCGAACCCTAAACCAAACCCTACCCCGATCCCTAACCCTAAACCTAACCCTATCCCGAACCCTAACCTTAACCCTAAACCTAACCCTAATCCGAACCCTAACCCTAACCAGAACCCTATCCCTAACCCTAACCCTAACCCTAACCCGAACTCGAACACTAACCCTAAACCTAACCCTAACCCTAACACTAACCCTAACCCTAACCCGAAACCTAACCCTAACCCGAACCCTAACCCGAACCCTAACCCGAACCATAACCCGAACCCTAAACCTAACCCTAACCCGAACCCTAACCCTAACCCTAACCCGAACCCTAACCCGAACCATATCCCTAACCCTAACCCGAACCCTAACCCTAACCCGCCCTAACCAGAACCCTAACCCTAAGCCTAAACCTTTCCCTAACCCTAACCCGAACCCTAAACCTCACCCTAACCCGAACCCTAACACGAACCCTAACCCTAACCCAAACCCTAACCTTAACCCTAACCCTAACCCGAAACTTAATCCTAACCCGAACCCGAACCCTAACCCTAACCCGAACCCTAACCCTAACCCTAACCCTAACCCTAATCCGAACACTAAACCTAACCCGAACCCGAACCCGAACCCTAACTCTAACCCTAACCCGAACCATAACCCGAACCCAAAACCTAACCCTAAACCTAACCCGAAACCTAAACCTAACCCTAACGCGAACCCTAACCCTAACCCGAACATAACCCTAACCCTAACCCGAACCCTAACCCTAACCCTAACCCGAACCATAACCCCTAACCCGAACCCGAAACCTAACCCTAACCCTAACACTAACCATAACCCTAACCCTAACCCAAATCCTAACCCTAAACCGAACCCTAACCCTAAACCTAAACCTAACCCTAACTCGAACCCTAACCCGAACCCTAACCCTAACCCTAACGCGAACCCTAACCCTAACCCTAACCCTATCCCGAACCCTAATCCTAACCCGAACCCTAAACCTAACCCTAACCCGAACCCTAACCCTAACCCGAAACCTAACCCTAACCCTAAACCGAATCCTAACCCTAACCCTAACCCGAACCCTAACCCGAACCCTAACCTTAACCCTAACCCTAACCCTAACCCGAACCCTAACCCAAACCTAACCCGAACCCTAAACCTAACCCTAACCCAAACCCTAACCCTAACCCTAACCCTAACCCGAACCTTAATCCTAACCCGAACCCGAACCCTAACCCTAACCCGAACTCTAACCCTAAACCTAAACCTAACCCTAACCCTAACCCGAACCCTAAACCTAACCCGAACCCGAACCCGAACCCTAACACTAACCCTAACCCGAACCCTAACCCGAACCCAAACCCTAACCCTAAACCTAACCCGAAACCTAAACCTAACCCTAACCCGAACCCTAACCCTAACCCGAACCCTAACCCTAACCCTAACCCGAACCGTATACCGAACCCTAACCCTAACCCAAACCCGAACCATAACCCTAACCCTAAACCTAACCCGAACCCGAACCCTAACCTGAACCCTAAACCTAACCCTAACCCGAACCCTAACACTAACCCTATCCCGAACCCTAACCCGAACCCTAACCCTAACCCTAATCCTAACCCGAACCCTAACCCTAACCCTAACCCGAACCCTAACCCTACCCCTTACCCGAACCATAACCCCTAACCCGAACCCGAACCTATACCCCAACCCGAACCCGAACCCTACCCCGAACCTTAACCCAAACTATAACCCTAACCCTAAACCGATCCCTAACCCTAACCCTAACCCGAACCCTAACCCGAACCCTAACCCAAAACCTAACCCTAACCCTAACCCTAAACATAACCCTAACCCTAACCCAAATCCTAAACCTAAACCGAACCCTAACCCTAACCCTAAACCTAACCCGAACCCGAACCCTAACCCGAACGCAAACCCTAACCCTAACGCGAACCCTAACCCTAACCCTAACCCTAACCCTAACCCGAACCCTAACACTAACCCTAACCGGACCATAACCATAACCCTAAACCGAACCTGAACCCTAACCCTAACCCTAACCCTAACCCGAACCCTAACCCGAACCCTAAAACGAACCCGAACCCTAACCCTAACCCGAACCGGAACCCTAACCCTAACCCGAACCCAAAACCCAACCCTAGCCCGAACCCTAACCCTAACCCTAACCCTAACCCGAACCCTAACCCTAACCCTAACCCGACCCCTAACCCGAACCCTAACACGAACCCTAAACCTAACCCTAACCCTAACCCTAACCCGAACCTTAACACTAACCCAAACCCGAACCCTAACCCTATCCCGAACCCTAATCCTAACCCGAACCCTAACCCTAACCGGAAACCTAACCCTAACCCTAACCTGAACCCGCCCCGAACACTAACCCTAACCCTAACCCGAACCCTAACCCGAAACCGAACCCTAACCCTAACCCTAACCCGACCCCTAACACTAACCCGAAACCAAACCCTAACCCGAACCGGAACCCGAAACCTAACCAGACCATAACCCTAACCCTAAACCTAACCCGAACCCTAACCCAAACCCGAACCCTAACTCGAACCCTAACCCTAACCCTAACCCAAACCCGAACCCTAACCCTAACGCTTACCCTAACCCTAACCCTAACCCGAACCCTAAACCTAACCCTAACCCGAACCCTAACCCTAACCCGAAACCTAACCCTAACCCTAAACCGAATCCTAACCCTAACCCTAACCCGAACCCTAACCCGAACCCTAACCTTAACCCTAACCCTAACCCGAACCCTAACCCTAACCCGAACCCTAACCCTAACCCTAACCCTAACCCTAACCCTAACCCTAACCCGAACCATAACCCTAACCCTAAACCGAACGCTAAACCTAACCCTAACCATAACCCGAACCCTAACCCTAACCCTAAACCGAAGCCTAACCCTAACCCGAAACCTAAACCTAACCCTAACCATAACCCTATCCCTAACCCCTAACCCTAACCCCTAACCCTAACCCTAACCCTAACCCTAACCCTAAAACCTAACCCTAACCCGAACCCTAACCCTAACCAGAACCCTAACCCTAACCCGAACCCTAACCCTAACCCGAAACCGAAACCTAACCCTAACCCGAAACCTAACCCGAACCCAACCCTAACCCGAACCCTAACCCTAACCCGAACCCTAACCCTAACCCTAACACTAACCTTAACCCGAAACCTAAACCTAGCCCGAACCCTAACACTAAACCTAACCCGAACCCTAACCCTAACCCGAACCCTAGCCGTAACCCGAACCCTAACCCTAAAACGAATCCTAACCCTAACCCGAACCCTAACCCTAACCCTAACCCGAACCCAAACCCGAACACTAACCCTAACCCTAACCTGAACACTAACCCCTAACCCTCACCCGAACCCGAACCCTAACCCGAACACGAACCCGAACCCTAACCCGATCCCGAACCCGAACACTAACCCTAACCCTAACCCGAACCCTAACCCTAACCCTAATCCTAAACCGAACTCTAACCCTAACCCTAACCCTAACCCGATCCCTAACCCTAACCCTAACCCAAACACTAACGCGAACCCTAACCAGAACCCTAACCCTAACCCTAACCCTAACCCTAACCCTAACGCGAACCCTAACCCTAACCCGAACCCTAACCCTAACCCTAACCCTAACTGGAACCCTAACCCGAACCCTAACCCTAGCCCTAACCCGAACCCTAACCCGAACCCTAACCCTAACCCAAACCCGAACCCTAACCCTAACCCTAACCCTAACCCGAAACCTAACACTAACCCTAAACCTAACCCTAACCCCTAACCCTAAACCGAACCCTAACCCTAACCCTATCCCTAACCCGAACCCTAACCCTAACCCGAACCCTAACCCTAACCCGAAACCTAACCCTAAACCTAACCCTAACCCTAAACATAACCCTAACCCGAACCCTAACCCTAACCCTAACCCTAACCCTAACCCTAACCCGAACCCTAACACTATCCCTAACCCTAACCCTAACCCTAAACCTAGCCCTAACCCGAACCCTAACCCTAACCCGAAACCTAACCCGAACCCTAACCCTAAACCTAACCCGAAACTTAACCCGAACCCTAATCCTAACCCTAACACTAACCCTAACCCCTAACCCTAACCCGAACCCTAACCCTAAACCTAAACCTAACCCTAATCCGAACCCTAACCCTAAACCTAACCCTAACCATAACCCGAACCCTAACCCGAACCCTAACCCTAACCCTAACCCGACCCCTAACCCGAACCCTAACACCAACCCTAAACCTAACCCTAACCCTAACCCTAACCCCAACCTTAACACTAACCCAAACCCGAACCCTAAGCCTATCCCGAACCCTAATCCTAACCCGAACCCTAACCCTAACCCGAAACCTAACCCTAACCCTAACCTGAACCCGCCCCGAACACTAACCCTAACCCTAACCCGAACCCTAACCCGAACCCGAACCCTAATCCTAACCCTAACGCGACCCCTAACACTAACCCGAAACCAAACCCTAACCCGAACCCGAACCCGAAACCTAACCTGAACCCTAACCCTAACACTAACCCTAACCCGAACCCTAACCCAAACCCGAAACCTAACTCGAACCCTAACCCTAACCCTAACCCGAACCCGAACCATAACCCTAAAGCTTACCCTAACCCTAACCCTAACCCTAACCCGAACCCTAAACCTAACCCTAACCCGAACCCTAACCCTAACCCGAAACCTAACCCTAACCCTAAACCGAATCCTAACCCTAACCCTAAACCGAACCCTAACCCAAAACCTAACCTTAACCCTAACCCTAACCCTAACCCGTACCCTAACCCTAACCCTAACCCGAACCCTAACCCTAACCCTAACCCGAACCCTAACCCTAACCCGAAACCGAAACCTAACCCTAACCCGAAAACTAACCCGAACCCAACCCTAACCCGAAACCTAACCCTAACCCGAACCCTAACCCTAACCCTAACACTAACCCTAACCCGAAACCTCAACCTAACCCGAACCCTAACACTAAACCTAACCCGAACCCTAACCCTAACCCGAACCCTAACACTAAACCTAACCCGAACCCTAACCGTAACCCGAAACCTAACCCTAACCCGAACCCTAACCCTAACCCGAACCCTAACCCTAAACCTAACCCTAACCCTAACCATAACCCTAACCCGAACCCTAACCCTAACCCTAACCCTAACCCGAACCCTAACACTATCCCTAACCCTAACCCTAACCCTAAACCTAGCCCTAACCCGAACCCTAACCCTAACCCGAAACCTAACCCGAACCCTAACCCTAAACCTAACCCGAACCTTAACCCGAACCCTAATCCTAACACTAACACTAACACTAAACACTAACCCTAACCCGAACCCTAACCCTAAACCTAAACCTAACCCTAATCCGAACCCTAACCCTAACCCTAACCCTAACCCGAACCCTAACCCGAACCCTAACCCTAACCCTAACCCGACCCCTAACCCAAAACCTAACACCAACCCTAAACCTAACCCTAACCCTAACCCTAATCCCAACCTTAACACTAACCCAAACCCGAACCCTAACCCTATCCCGAACCCTAATCCTAACCCGAACCCTAACCCTAACCCGAAACCTAACCCTAACCCTAACCTGAACCCGCCCCGAACACTAACCCTAACCCTAACCCGAACCCTAACCCGAACCCGAACCCTAACCCTAACCCTAACCCGACCCCTAACGCTAAACCGAAACCAAACCCTAACCCGAACCCGAACCCGAAACCTAACCTGAACCCTAACCCTAACCCTAACCCTAACCCTAACCCTAACACGAACCATAAACCTAACCCTAACCCGAACGCTAAACCTAACCCTAACCCTAACCCGAACCCTAACCTTAACCCTAAACCGAACCCTAACCCTAACCCGAACCCTAAACCTAACCCTAACCCTAACCCTAACCCTAACCCCTAACCCTAACCCCTAACCCTAACCCTAACCCTAACCCTAACCCTAAAACCTAACCCTAACCCGAACCCTAACCCTAACCCGAACCCTAACCCTAACCCTAACCCGAACCCTAACCCTAACCCGAAACCGAAACCTAACCCTAACCCGAAACCTAACCCGAACCCAACCCTAACCCGAACCCTAACCCTAACCCGAACCCTAACCCTAACCCTAACACTAACCCTAACCCGAAACCTAAACCTAGCCCGAACCCTAACACTAAACCTAACCCGAACCCTAATCCTAAACCGAACCCTAACCCTAAAACGAATCCTAACCCTAACCCGAACCCTAAGCCTAACCCTAACCCGAACCCAAACCCGAACACTAACCCTAACCCTAACCTGAACACTAACCCCTAACCCTCACCCGAACCCGAACCCTAACCCGAACACGAACCCGAACCCTAACCCGATCCCGAACCTGAACACTAACCCTAACCCTAACCCGAACCCTAACCCTAACCCTAATCCTAAACCGAACTCTCACCCTAACCCTAACCCTAACCCGATCCCTAACCCTAACCCTAACCCGAACACTAACGCGAACCCTAACCAGAACCCTAACCCTAACCCTAACCCGAACCCTAACCCTAACCCGAACCCTAACCCTAACCCTAACCCTAACTGGAACCCTAACCCGAACCCGAACCCTAGCCCTAACCCGAACCCTAACCCGAACCCTAACCCTAACCCAAACCCGAACCCTAACCCTAACCCTAACCCTAACCCGAACCCTAACACTAACCCTAAACCTAACCCTAACCCCTAACCCTAAACCGAACCCTAACCCTAACCCTAACCCTATCCCTAACCATAACCCTAACCCGAACCCTAACCCTAACCCTAACCCTAACCCGAAACCTAACACTATCCCTAACCCTAACCCTAACCCTAAACCTAGCCCTAACCCGAACCCTAACCCTAACCCAAAACCTAACCCGAACCCTAACCCTAAACCTAACCCGAACCTTAACCCGAACCCTAATCCTAACCCTAACACTAACCCTAACCCCTAACCCTAACCCGAACCCTAACCCTAAACCTAAACCTAACCCTAATCAGAAACCTAACCCTAACCCTAACCCTAACCCTAACCCTAAGCCGAACCCTAACCCGAACCCTAACCCTAACCCTAACCCGACCCCTAACCCGAACCCTAACACGAACCCTAAACCTAACCCTAACCCTAACCCTAACCCCAACCTTAACACTAACCCAAACCCGAAACCTAACCCTATCCCGAACCCTAATCCTAACCCGAAACCTAACCCTAACCCGAAACCTAACCCTAACCCTAACCTGAACCCGCCCCGAACACTAACCCTAACCCTAACCCGAACCCTAACCCGAACCCGAACCCTAACCCTAACCCTAACCCGACCCCTAACACTAACCCGAAACCAAACCGTAACCCGAACCCGAACCCGAAACCTAACCTGAACCATAACCCTAACCCTAAACCTAACCCGAACCCTAACCCAAACCCGAACCCTAACTCGAACCCTAACCCTAACCCTAACCCGAACCCGAACCCTAACCCTAACGCTTACCCTAACCCTAACCCTAACCCGAACCCTAAACCTAACCCTAACCCGAACCCTAACCCTAACCCGAAACCTAACCCTAACCCTAAACCGAATCCTAACCCTAACCCTAAACCGAACCCTAACCCGAAACCTAACCTTAACCCTAACCCTAAACCTAACCCGAACCCTAACCCTAACCCTAACCCGAACCCTAACCCTAACCCTAACCCGAACCCTAACCCTAACCCGAAACCGAAACCTAACCCTAACCCGAAACCTAACCCGAACCCAACCCTAACCCGAACCCTAACCCTAACCCGAACCCTAACCCTAACCCTAACACTAACCCTAACCCGAAACCTCAACCTAACCCGAACCCTAACACTAAACCTAACCCGAACCCTAACCCTAACCCGAACCCTAACACTAAACCTAACCCGAACCCTAACCCTAACCCGAACCCTAACCGTAATCCGAACCCTAACCCTAACCCGAACCCTAACCCAAACCCGAACCCTAACCCTAATCCTAACCCTAACCCTAACCATAACCCTAACCCGAACCCTAACCCTAACCCTAACCCTAACCCGAACCCTAACACTATCCCTAACCCTAACCCTAAACCTAAACCTAGCCCTAACCCGAACCCTAACCCTAACCCGAAACCTAACCCGAACCCTAACCCTCAACCTAACCTGAACCTTAACCCGAACCCTAATCCTAACCCTAACACTAACCCTAACCACTAACCCTAACCCGAAACCTAACCCTAAACCTAAACCTAACCCTAATCCGAACCCTAACCCTAACCCTAACCCTAATCCGAACCCTAACCCGAACCCTAACCCTAACCCTAACCCGACCCCTAACCCGAACCCTAACACGAACCCTAAACCTAACCCTAACCCTAACCCTAATCCCAACCTTAACACTAACCCAAACCCGAACCCTAACCCTATCCCGTACCCTAATCCTAACCCGAACCCTAACCCTAACCCGAAACCTAACCCTAACCCTAACCTGTACCCGCCCCGAACACTAAACCTAACCCTAACCCGAACCCTAACCCGAACCCGAACCCTAACCCTAACGCTAACCCGACCCCTAACGCTAACCCGAAACCAAAACCTAACCCGAACCCGAACCCGAAACCTAACCTGAACCCTAACCCTAACCCTAAACCTAACCCGAACCCTAACCCAAAACCGAACCCTAACTCGAACCCTAACCCTAACCCTAACCCGAACACGAACCCTAAACCTAACGCTTACCCTAACCCTAACCATAACCCGAACCCTAAACCTAACCCTAACCCGAACCCTAATCCTAACCCGAAACCTAACCCTAACCCTAAACCGAATCCTAACCCTAAAACTAACCCGAACCCTAACCCGAACCCTAACCTTAACCCTAACCCTAACCCTAACCCGAACCCTAAACCTAACCCTAACCCGAACCCTAAACCTAACCCTAACCCGAAACCTAACCCTAACCCTAACCCTAACCCTAACTCGAACCATAACCCTAACCCTATCCCGAACGCTAAACCTAACCCTAACCCTAACCCGAACCCTAACCCTAACCCTAAACCGAACCCTAACCCTAACCCGAACCCTAAACCTAACCCTAACCCGCACCCTAACCCTAACCCCTAACCCTAACCCCTAACCCTAACCCTAACCCTAACCCTAACCCTAACCCTAAAACCTAACCCTAACCCGAACCCTACCCTAACCCTAACCCGAACCCTAACCCTAACCCTAACCTGAACCCTAACCCTAACCTGAAACCGAAACCTAACCCTAACCCGAAACCTAACCCGAACCCAACCCTAACCCGAACCCTAACCCTAACCCGAACCCTAACCCTAACCCTAACACTAACCCTAACCCGAAATCTAAACCTAACCCGAACCCTAACACTAAACCTAACCCAAACCCTAACCCTAACCCGAACCCTAACCGTAACCCGAACCCTAACCCTAACACGAACCCTAACCCTAACCCGAACCCTAACCCTAACCCTAACCCGAACCCAAACCCGAACACTAACCCTAACCCTAACCTGAACACTAACCCCTAAACCTCACCCGAACCCGAACCCTAACCCGAACACGAACCCGAACCCTAACCCGATCCCGAACCCGAACACTAACCCTAACCCTTACCCGAACCCTAACCCTAACCCTAATCCTAAACCGAACTCTAACCCTAACCCTAACCCGATCCCTAACCCTAACCCTAACCCGAACACTAACGCGAACCCTAACCCGAACCCTAACCCTAACCCGAACCCTAACCCTAACGCTCACCCTAACCCGAACTCTAACCTGAACCCTAATCCTAACCCTAACCTGAACCCTAACCCGAACCCTAACCCTAACCCTAACCCGAACTCTAACCCTAACCCTAACCCTAACCCGAACACTAACACTAACCCTAAACCTAACCCTAACCCCTAAACCTAACCCGAACCCTAACCCTAAACCTAACCCTAACCCGAACCCTAACCCTAACCCGAACCCTAACCCTAACCCGAACCCTAACACTAAACCTAACACTAACCCTAACCAAAACCCTAACCCGAACCCTAACCCTAACCCTAACCCTAACCCGAACCCTAACACTATCCCTAACCCTAACCCTAACCCTAAACCTAGCCCTAACCCGAACCCTAACCCTAACCCGAAACCTAACCCGAACCCTAACCCTAAACCTAACCCGAACCTTAACCCGAACCCTAATCCTAACCCTAACACTAACCCTAACCCCTAACCCTAACCCGAACCCTAACCCTAAACCTAAACCTAACCCTAATCCGAACCCTAACCCTAACCCTAACCCTAACCCTAACCCGAACCCTAACCCTAAATCTAACCCTAACCCTAAACCTAACCCTAACCCGAACCCTAACACGAACCCTAAACCTAACCCTAACCCTAACCCGAACCCTAACCCTAAACAGAAACCGAAACCTAACCCTAACCCGAAACCTAACCCGAACCCAACCCTAACCCGTACCCTAACCCTAACCCGAACCCTAACCCTAACCCTAACACTAACCCTAACCCGAAACCTAAACCTAACCCGAACGCTAACACTAAACCTAACCCGAACCCTAACCCTAACCCGAACCCTAACCGTAACCCGAACCCGAACCCTAACCCTAACCCTAACCCGAACCCTAACCCTAACCCGAACCCTAACCCTAACCCTAACCCGAACCCTAACCCGAACACTAACCCTAACGCTAACCTGAACAATAACCCCTAACCCTCACCCGAACCCGAACCCTAACCCGAACACGAACCCGAACCCTACCCCGAACCTGAACCCGAACACTAACCCTAACCCTAACCCGAACCCTAACCCTAACCCTAACCCTAACACTAACCCGAACCCTAACCCTAACCCTAACTCTAACCCTAATCCTAACCCTAACCCGATCCCTAACCCTAACCTTAACCCGAACCCTAACGCGAACCCTAACCCGAACCCTAACCCTAACCCTAACCCTAACCCTAAACCGAACCCTAACACTAACCCGAACCGTAACCCTAATCCTAACCCTAACCCGAACCCTAAGCCGAACCCTAACCCTAACCCGAACCTTAATCCGAACCCTAACCCGATCCCTAAACCGAACCCTAACCCTAACACTAACCCTAAGCCGAACCTAACCCTAAACCTAACCCGAACTCTAACCCGAACCTTAACCCTAACCATAACCTGAACCCTAAACCTAAACCTAACCCTAACCCGAACACTAACCCTAACGCTAAACCTAACCCTAACCCTAAACCGAACTCTAAGCCTAAACCTAAACCGAACGCTAACCCTAACCCTAACCCGAACCCTAACCCTAACCCTAACCCCTAACCCTAACCCTAACCCTAACCCGAACCCTAACCCTAATCCTAACCCTAAACCGAACACGAACCCTAACACGAACCCTACCCCTAACACTAATCCGAACCCTAACCCTAACCCTAACCCGAACCCGAACCCGGACCCTAACCCTAACCCGAACCCGAACCCTAACCCTAACCCGAACCCTAACCCTAACCCGAACCCTAACCCTAACCCGATCCCTAACCCTAACCCTAACCCGAACCCGAACCCGAAACCTAACCCTAACTCTAACTGGAACCCTAACCCTAACCCGAACCCTAACCCTAACATGAACCCTAGCCCTAACCCGAAACCTAAACCGAACCCTAACCCGAACCCTAACCCGAACCCTAACCCTAACCCTAACCCGAACCCTAACGCTAACCCGAACCCGAACCCTAACCCGAACACTAACCCTAACCCTAACCCGAACCCTAAACCTAACCCTAACCCGAACCCTAAACCGAACCCTAACACTAACCCTAACCCTAATCCTTACCCGACCCCTAACCCTAACCCAAACCCTAACCTGAAAGCTAACGCTAACCCGAAACCGAACCCTAACCCGAACACTAACCCTAACCCTAACCCTAACCCTAACCCGAACACGAACCCTAACCCGAACCCGAACCCTAAACCCAAACCTAACCCTAATCCGAACCCTAACTCTAACCCTAACCCTACCCCTAAACCGACCCTAACCCTAAACCTAACCCTAACCCTAACCCGAACCCTAACCCTAACCCTAACCCGAACCCTAACCCTAACCCGAACCCTAACCCTAACCCGAACCCTAACCCGAACCCTAACCCGAACCCTAACCCTAACCCTAACACGAACCCTAACCCTAACCCGAACCCTAACCCTAACTCTAACCCGAACCCAAACCCGAACACTAACCCGAACCCTAACCTGAACACTAACCCCTAACCCTCACCCGAACCCGAACCCTAACCCGAACACGAACCCGAACCCTAACCCGATCCCGAACCCGAACACTAACCCTAACCCTTACCCGAACCCTAACCCTAACCCTAATCCTAAACCGAACTCTAACCCTAATCCTAACCCTAACCCGATCCCTAACCCTAACCCTAACACGAACACTAATGCGAACCCTAACCCGAACCCTAACCCTAACCCTAACCCTAACCCTAACCCGAACCCTAACCCTAACCCGAACCCTAACCCTAAACCTAACCCTAACCCGAACCCTAACCCCTAACCCGAACCCGAACACGAACTCTAACCCGAACCCGAACCCTAACCCTACCCCGAACCCGAACCCAAACCATAACCCTAACCCTAATCCGAACCCTATCACTAACCCTAACCCTAACCGTAACACGAACCCTAAGCCTAACCTTAACCCTAACCCGAACCCGAACCGAACCCTAACCCTAACCCTAACCCTCACCCTAACCCCTAACACGAACCCTAACCCTAACCCTAACCCTAACCTTAAACCGTACCGTAACCCTAACCCTAACCCGAACCCTAACCCTAACCCGAACCCTAACCCGAACCCTAACCCTAACCCTAACCCTAACACGAACCCTACCCTAACCCGAACCCTAACCCTAACTCTAACCCGAACCCAAACCCGAACACTAACCCTAACCCTAACCTGAACACTAACCCCTAACCCTCACCTGAACCCGAACCCTAACCCGAACACGAACCCGAACCCTAACCCGATCCCGAACCCGAACACTAACCCTAACCCTTACCCGAACCCTAACCCTAACCCTAATCCTAAACCGAACTCTAACCCTAATCCTAACCCTAACCCGATCCCTAACCCTAACCCTAACACGAACACTAACGCGAACCCTAACCCGAACCCTAACCCTAACCCTAACCCTAACCCGAACCCTAACCCTAACCCGAAACCTAACCCTAAACCTAACCCTAACCCGAACCCTAACCCCTAACCCGAACACGAACACGAACTCTAACCCGAACCCGAACCCTAAACCTACCCCGAACCCGAACCCAAACCATAACCCTAACCCTAATCCGAACCCTATCACTAACCCTAACCCTAACCGTAACACGAACCCTAAGCCTAACCTTAACCCTAACCCGAACCCGAACCGAACCCTAACCATAACCCTAACCCTCACCCTAACCCCTAACACGAACCCTAACCCTAACCCTAACCCTAACCTTAAACCGTACCGTAACCCTAACCCTAACCCGAACCCTAACCCGACCCTAACCCTAACCCTAAACTTAACACTAACCCCTAACCCTAACCCGAACCTGAATCCTAACCCGAATCCGAACCCTAGCCCGAACTCGAAATTTAAACTAAACCTGAACCCGAACCCGAACCCTAACCCTAACCCGAACCCGAACCCTAACCCTAACCCTAACCCTAACCCGAACCCGAACCCTAACCCAAACCCTAACCCTAACCCTAACCCGAACCCGAACCCTAACCCTAAACCTAACCCGAACCTTAAACCTAACCCGAACCCTAAACCTAACCCGATCCCGAACCCGAACCCTAACCCTAACCCGAACCCTAAACCTAACCCTAACCCTAACCCGAATCCTAACCCAAACACGAACCCTAACCCGAACACGAACCCTAACCCTAACCCGAACCCGAACCCTAACCCGAACCCTAACCCTAACCCTAACCCGAACCCTAACCCTAACCCTAACCCTAACCCTAAACCTAACCCGAACCCTAACCCAAACCCGAACCCTAACTCGAACCCTAACCCAACCCTAACCCGAACCCGAACCCTAACCCTAACCCGAACCCTAACCCTAACCCGATCCCTAACCCTAACCCTAACCCGAACCCGAACCCGAAACCTAACCCTAACTCTAACCCGAACCCTAACCCTAACCCGAAACCTAACCCTAACATGAACCCTAGCCCTAACCCGAAACCTAAACCGAACCCTAACCCGAACCCTAACCCGAACCCTAACCCTAACCCTAACCCGAACCCGAACCCGAACCCTAACCCTAAACCTAACCTGAACCTTATAACTAACCCGAACCCTAAACCTAAACCGATCCCGAACCCGAACACTAACCCTAACCCGAACCCTAAACCTAACCCTAACCCTAACCCGAACCCTAACCCAAACACGAACCCTAACCCGAACCCGAACCCTAACCCTAACCCGAACCCGAACCCTAACCCGAACCCTAACCCTAACCCTAACCCTAACCCGAACCCTAACCCGAACCCTAATCCGAACCCTAACCCTAACCCTAACCCTAACCCGAACCCTAACCCTAACCCTAACCCTAACCCTAAACCTAACCCGAACCCTAACCCAAACCCGAACCCTAACTCGAACCCTAACCCAACCCTAACCCGAACCCGAACCCTAACCCTAACGCTTACCCTAACCCTAACCCTAACCCGAACCCTAAACCTAACCCTAACCCGAACCCTAAACCTAACCCGAAACCTAACCCTAACCCTAAACCGAATCCTAACACTAACCCTAACCGGAACCCTAACCCGAACCCTAACCCTAACCCTAACCCTAAACCGAACCCTAACCCTAACCCTAACCCTAACCCGAACCCTAACCCTAACCCTAACCAAAACCCTAACCCGAACCCTAACCCTAACCCTAACCCGAACCATAAACCTAACCCTAACCCTAACCCGAACCCTAACCCTAACACTAACCCTAACCCTAACACTAACCCTAACCCGAAACCTAAACCTAACCCGAACGCTAACACTAAACCTAACCCGAACCCTAACCCTACCCCGAACCCTAACCGTAACCCGAACCCTAACCCTAACCCTAACCCGAACCCTAACCCTAACCCTAACCCGAACCCTAACCCTAAACAGAAACCGAAACCTAACCCTAGCCCGAAACCTAACCCGAACCCAACCCTAACCCGAACCCTAACCCGAACCCGAACCCTAACCCTAACCCTAACACTAACCCTAACCCGAAACCTAAACCTAACCCGAACGCTAACACTAAACCTAACCCGAACCCTAACCCTAACCCGAACCCTAACCCTAACCCTAACCCTAAACCGAACACGAACCCTAACACGAACCCTACCCCTAACACTAATCCGAACCCTAAACCGAACCCTAACCCTAACCCGAACCCTAACCCTAATCCTAACCCTAAGCCGAACCCTAACCCTAACCCGAACCTTAATGCGAACCCTAACCCGATCCCTAAGCCGAACCCTAACCCTAACACTAACCCTAAGCCGAACCTAACCCTAAACCTAACCCGAACTCTAACCCGAACCTTAACCCTAACCATAACCTGAACCCTAAACCTAACCCTAACCCTAACCCGAACACTAACCCTAACGCTAAACCTAACCCTAACCCTAAACCGAACTCTAAGCCTAAACCTAACCCGAACCCTAACCCTAACCCTAACCCGAACCCTAACCCTAACCCTAACCCCTAACCCTAACCCTAACCCTAACCCTAACCCGAACCCTAACCCTAACCCTAACCCTAAACCGAACACGAACCCTAACACGAACCCTACCCCTAACACTAATCCGAACCCTAACCCTAACCCTAACCCTAACCCGAACCCTAACCCTAACCCTAACCCTAACCATAACCCTAACCCTAACCCGAACCCTAAACCTAACCCTAACCCGAACACTAACCCCTAACCCGAACCCGAACACGAACTCTGACCCGAACCCGAACCCTAACCCTACCCCGAACACGAACCCAAACCATAACCGTAACCCTAATCCGAACCCTATCACTAACCCTAACCCTAACCATAACACGAACACTAAGCCTAACCTTAACCCTCACCCGAACCCGAACCCTAACCTGAACACGAACCCGAACCCTAACCCGAACCTGAACCCGAACACTAACGCTAACCCTAACCCGAACCCTAACACTAACCCTAACCCTAACACTAACCCGAACCCTAACCCTAACCCTAACTCTAACCCTAAACCTAACCCTAACCCGATCCCTAACCCTAACCCTAACCCGAACCCTAACGCGAACCCTAACCCGAACCCTAACCCTAACCCTAACCCTAACCCTAAACCGAACCAAAACCCTAACCCGAACCCTAACCCTAATCCTAACCCTAACCCGAACCCTCAGCCGAACCCTAACCCTAACCCGTACCTTAATCCAAACCCTAACCCGATCCCTAACCCGAACCCTAACCCTAACACTAACCCTAAGCCGAACCTAACCCTAAACCTAACCCGAACTCTAACCCGAAACTTAACCCTAACCCTAACCCTAACCCTAAACCTAACCCTAACCCTAACCCGAACACTAACCCTAACGCTAAACCTAACCCTAACCCTAAACCGAACTCTAAGCCTAAACCTAACCCGAACCCTAACCCTAACCCTAACCCGAACCCTAACCCTAACCCTAACCCCTAACCCTAACCCTAACCCTAACCCTAACCCTAACCCGAACCCTAACCCTAACCCTAACCCTAAACCGAACACGAACCCTAACACGAACCCTACCCCTAACACTAATCCGAACCCTAACCCTAACCCTAACCCGAACCCGAACCCGGACCCTAACCCTAACCCGAACCCGAACCCTACCCCTAACCCGAAACCTAACCCTAACCCGAACCCTAACCCTAACCCGATCCCTAACCCTAACCCGAACCCGAACCCGAAACCTAACCCTAACTCTAACCCGAACCCTAACCAAAACCCGAACCCTAACCCTAACATGAACCCTAGCCCTAACCCGAAACCTAAACCGAACCCTAACCCGAACCCTAACCCTAACCCTAACCCGATCCCTAACGCTAACCCGAACCCGAACCCTAACCCGAACACTAACCCTAAACCTAACCCGAACCCTAAACCTAACCCTAACCCGAACCCTAACCCGGACCCTAACACTAACCCTAACCCTAATCCTTACCCGACCCCTAACCCTAACCCGAACCCTAACCCGAAAGCTAACGCTAACCCGAACCCGAACCCTAACCCGAATACTAACCCTAACCCTAACCCGAACCCTAACCCTAAACCTAACCCTAACCCGAACCCTAACCCTAACCCTAACCCTAACCCTAACCCGAACCCTAACCCTAACCCTAACCCGAACACGAACCCTAACCCGAACCCGAACCCTAAACCCAAACCTAACCCTAATCCGAACCCTAACTCTAACCCTAACCCTACCCCTAAACCGACCCTAACCCTAAACCTAACCCTAACCCTAACCCGAACCCTAACCCTAACCCTAACCCGAACCCTAACCCCTAAAACGAACCCGAACCCTAACCCGAACCCGAACCCTAACCCTACCCCGAACCCGAACCGAAACCATAACACTAAACCTAACCCTAACCCGAACCCTAACCCTAACCCTAATCCTAACCCTAACCCGAACCTTAACCCTAACCCGAACCCTAACCCTAACCCGAACCCTAACCCTAACCCGAACCCTAACACTAACCCTAACCCTAACACTAACCCGAACCCTAACCCTAACCCTAACTCTAACCCTAAACCTAACCCAAACCCGATCCCTAACCCTAACCCTAACCCGAACCCTAACGCGAACCCTAACCCGAACCCTAACCCTAACCCTAAACCTAACCCTAAACCGAACCCTAACCCTAACCCGAACCCTAACCCTAATCCTAACCCTAACCCGAACCCTAAGCCGAACCCTAACCCTAACCCGTACCTTAATCCAAACCCTAACCCGATCCCTAACCCGAACCCTAACCCTAACACTAACCCTAAGCCGAACCTAACCATAAACCTAACCCGAACTCTAACCCGAAACTTAACCCTAACCCTAACCCTAACCCTAAACCTAACCCTAACCCTAACCCGAACACTAACCCTAACGCTAAACCTAACCCTAACCCTAAACCGAACTCTAAGCCTAAACCTAACCCGAACCCTAACCCTAACCCTAACCCGAACCCTAACCCTAACCCTAACCCCTAACCCTATCCCTAACCCTAACCCTAACCCGAACCCTAACCCTAACCCTAAACCTAAACCGAACACGAACCCTAACACGAACCCTACCCCTAACACTAATCCGAACCCTAACCCTAAACCTAACCCGAACCCGAACCCGGACCCTAACCCTAACCCGAACCCGAACCCTACCCCTAACCCGAACCCTAACCCTAACCCGAACCCTAACCCTAACCCGATCCCTAACCCTAACCCGAACCCGAACCCGAAACCTAACCCTAACTCTAACCCGAACCCTAACCAAAACCCGAACCCTAACCCTAACATGAACCCTAGCCCTAACCCGAAACCTAAACCGAACCCTAACCCGAACCCTAACCCTAACCCTAACCCGATCCCTAACGCTAAACCGAACCCGAACCCTAACCCGAACACTAACCCTAAACCTAACCCGAACCCTAAACCTAACCCTAACCCGAACCCTAACCCGGACCCTAACACTAACCCTAACCCTAATCCTTACCCGACACCTAACCCTAACCCGAACCCTAACCCGAAAGCTAACGCTAACCTGAACCCGAACCCTAACCCGAACACTAACCCTAACCCTAACCCGAACCCTAACCCTAAACCTAACCCTAACCCGAACCCTAACCCGAACCCTAACCCTAATCCTAACCCTAACCCGAACCCTAAGCCGAACCCTAACCCTAACCCGTACCTTAATCCAAACCCTAACCCGATCCCTAACCCGAACCCTAACCCTAACACTAACCCTAAGCCGAACCTAACCATAAACCTAACCCGAACTCTAACCCGAAACTTAACCCTAACCCTAACCCTAACCCTAAACCTAACCCTAACCCTAACCCGAACACTAACCCTAACGCTAAACCTAACCCTAACCCTAAACCGAACTCTAAGCCTAAACCTAACCCGAACCCTAACCCTAACCCTAACCCGAACCCTAACCCTAACCCTAACCCCTAACCCTATCCCTAACCCTAACCCTAACCCGAACCCTAACCCTAACCCTAAACCTAAACCGAACACGAACCCTAACACGAACCCTACCCCTAACACTAATCCGAACCCTAACCCTAAACCTAACCCGAACCCGAACCCGGACCCTAACCCTAACCCGAACCCGAACCCTACCCCTAACCCGAACCCTAACCCTAACCCGAACCCTAACCCTAACCCGATCCCTAACCCTAACCCGAACCCGAACCCGAAACCTAACCCTAACTCTAACCCGAACCCTAACCAAAACCCGAACCCTAACCCTAACATGAACCCTAGCCCTAACCCGAAACCTAAACCGAACCCTAACCCGAACCCTAACCCTAACCCTAACCCGATCCCTAACGCTAAACCGAACCCGAACCCTAACCCGAACACTAACCCTAAACCTAACCCGAACCCTAAACCTAACCCTAACCCGAACCCTAACCCGGACCCTAACACTAACCCTAACCCTAATCCTTACCCGACACCTAACCCTAACCCGAACCCTAACCCGAAAGCTAACGCTAACCCGAACCCGAACCCTAACCCGAACACTAACCCTAACCCTAACCCGAACCCTAACCCTAAACCTAACCCTAACCCGAACCCTAACCCGAACCCTAACCCTAACCCTAACCCTAACCCGAACCCTAACCCTAACCCTAACCCGAACACGAACCCTAACCCGAACCCGAACCCTAAACCCAAACCTAACCCTAATCCGAACCCTAACTCTAACCCTAACCCTACCCCTAAACCGACCCTAACCCTAAACCTAACCCTAACCCTAACCCGAACCCTAACACTAACCCTAACCCGAACCCTAACCCCTAAAACGAACCCGAACCTTAACCCGAACCCAAACCCTAACCCTACCCCGAACCCGAACCGAAACCATAACACTAAACCTAACCCTAACCCGAACCCTAACCCTAACCCTAATCCTAACCCTAACCCGAACCTTAACCCTAACCCGAACCCTAACCCTAACCCGAACCCTAACCCTAACCCGAACCCGAACCCTAAACCTAAACCGAACCCTAACCCTAACCCTAACCCGAACCCGAACCCTAACCCTAACCCGAAACCTAACCCGAACCCAACCCTAACCCGAGCCCTAACCCTAACCCGAAACCTAACCCTAACACTAACCCTAACCCGAAACCTAAACCTAACCTGAACCCTAACCCTAAACCTAACCCGAACCCTAACCACAACCCTAACCCTAACCCGAACCCGAACCCTAACGCTAAACCTAAAGCTAACCCTAATCCTACCCTAACCCTAACCCTAACCCTTACGCATACCCTAAACCGAACCCTAAGCCTAACCTTAACCCTAACCCGAACCCTAACCCGAACCCTAAACCAAACGCTAACCCGAAACCTAACCCGAAACCAAACCCTAAACCTAACCCGAACCCTAACCCTAACCCTAAACCTAACCCTAACCCGAACCCTAACTCTAACCCTAACCCTAACCCTAACCCCTAACCTTAAACCGAACCCTAACCCTAACCCTAACCTTAACCCTAACCCGACCCTAACCCTAACACTAACCCTAACCCTAACCCGAACCCTAACCCTAAACCTAACCCTAACCCTAACTCTAAACCTAACCCGAAACCTAACCCGAACCCTAACCCTAACCCTAAACCTAACCCGAACCCTACCCTTAACCATAACCCGAACCCGAAACCTAACCAGAACCCGAACCCTAACCCGAACCCTAACCCTAACCCTAACCCGAACACTAACCCTAACCCTAACCCGAACCCTAATCCGAACCCTAACCCTAACCCTAACCCGAACCCTAACCCTAACACTAACCCAAACCCTAACCCGAAACCTAACCCTAACCCTAACCCGAACCCTAACCCTAACCCTAACCCGAACCCTAACCCCTAAAAGGAACCCGAACCCTAACCCGAACCCGAACCCTAACCCTACCCCGAACCCGAACCGAAACCATAACACTAAACCTAACCCTAACCCGAACCCTAACCCTAACCCTAATCCTAACCCTAACCCGAACCTTAACCCTAACCCGAACCCAAACCCTAACCCGATCCCTAACCCTAACCCGAACCCGAACCCTAAACCTAAACCGAAACCTAACCCTAACCCTAACCCGAACCCGAACCCTAACCCTAACCCGAAACCTAACCCGAACCCAACCCTAACCCGAGCCCTAACCCTAACCCGAAACCTAACCCTAACACTAACCCTAACCCGAAACCTAAACCTAACCTGAACCCTAACCCTAAACCTAACCCGAACCCTAATCAGAACCCTAACCCTAACCCGAACCCGAACCCTAACGCTAAACCTAAACCTAACCCTAATCCTAACCCTAACCCTAACCCTAACCCTTACCCGTACCCTAAACCGAACCCTAAGCCTAACCTTAACCCTAACCCGAACCCTAACCCGAACCCTAAACCTAACCCTAACCCGAAACCTAACCCGAAACCAAACCCTAAACCTAACCCGAACCCTAACCCTAAACCTAACCCTAACCCGAAACCTAACTCTAACCCTAACCCTAACCCTAACACCTAACCTTAAACCGAACCCTAACCCTAACCCTAACGTTAACCCTAACCCGACCCTAACCCTAACACTAACCCTAACCCTAACCCGAACCCTAGCCCTAAACCTAACCCTAAACCTAACCCTAAACCTAACCCGAAACCTAACCCGAACCCTAACCCTAACCCTAAACCTAAAGCGAACCCTACCCCTAACCCTAACCCGAACCCGAACCCTAACCCGAACCCGAACCCTAACCCGAACCCTAAACCTAACCCTAACCCGAACACTAACCCTAACCCGAACCCTAACCCGAACCCTAACCCGAACCCTAACCCTAACCCTAACCCGAACCCTAATCCGAAACCTAACCCTAACTCTAACCCGAACCCTAACCCTAACACTAACCCAAACCCTAACCCGAAACCTAACCCTAACCATAACCCTAACCCTTACCCGAACCCTAAACCTAACCCTAACCCGAACCATAGCCCCTAACCCGAACCCGAACACGAACTCTAACCCGAACCCGAACCCTAACCCTACCCCGAACCCGAACCCAAACCATAACCCTAACACTAATCCGAACCCTATCCCTAACCCTAACCCTAAACGTAACACGAACCCTAAGCCTAACCCTAACCCTAACCCGAACCCAAACCCAAACCCTAACCCTAACCCTAACCCTAACCCTAACCCCTAACACGAACCCTAACCCTAACCCTAAACCTAACCCTAACCCGTACCGTAACCCTAACCCTAACCGAACCCTAACCCGAACCCTAACCCTAACACTAAACTTAACACTAACCCCTAACCCTAACCGGAACCTGAACCCTAACCCGAACCCGAACCCTAGCCCGAACCCGAACCTTAACCGAAACCCGAACCCGAACCCGAACCCTAACCCTAATCCTAACCCGAACCCTAACCCTAACCCTAACCCTAACCCGAACCCGAACCCGAACCCTAACCCAAACCCTAACCATAACCCTAACCCTAACCCGAACCCGAAACCTAACCCTAATCCTAAACCGAACCTTAACCCTAACCCGAACCCTAAACCTAACCTGATCCAAACCCGAACCCTAACCCTAACCTGAACCCTAAACCTAACCCTAACCCTAACCCAAACACGAACCCTAACCCGAACCCGAACCATAACCCTAACCCGAACCCGAACCCTAACCCGAACCCTAACCCTAACCCTAAACCGAACCCTAACCCTAACCCTAACCTGAACCCTAACCCTAACCCTAACCCGAATCCTAACCCTAACCCTAAACCGAACCCTAACCCGAAACCTAACCCTAACCCTAACGCTAACCCAAACCCTAACCCTAACCCTAACCCGAACCCTAACCCTAACCCTAACCCGAACCCTAACCCTAACCATAACCCTAACACAAACCCTAACCCGAACCCTAAACCAAACCCTACCCCGATCCCTAACCCTAAACCTAACCCTATCCCGAACCCTAACCTTAACCCTAAACCTAACCCTAATCCGAACCCTAACCCTAACCAGAACCCTATCCCTAACCCTAACCCTAACCCTAACCCGAACTCGAACACTAACCCTAAACCTAACCCTAACCCTAACACTAACCCTAACCCTAACCCGAAACCTAACCCTAACCCGAACCCTAACCCGAACCCTAACCCGAACCATAACCCGAACCCTAAACCTAACCCTAACCCGAACCCTAACCCTAACCCTAACCCGAACCCTAACCCGAACCATATCCCTAACCCTAACCCGAACCCTAACCCTAACCCGCCCTAACCAGAACCCTAACCCTAAGCCTAAACCTTTCCCTAACCCTAACCCGAACCCTAAACCTCACCCTAACCCGAACCCTAACACGAACCCTAACCCTAACCCAAACCCTAACCCTAACCCTAACCCTAACCCGAAACGTAATCCTAACCCGAACCCGAACCCTAACCCTAACCCGAACCCTAACCCTAACCCTAACCCTAACCCTAACCCTAACCCGAACACTAAACCTAACCCGAACCCGAACCCGAACCCTAACTCTAACCCTAACCCGAACCCTAACCCGAACCCAAAACCTAACCCTAAACCTAACCCGAAACCTAAACCTAACCCTAACGCGAACCCTAACCCTAACCCGAACATAACCCTAACCCTAACCCGAACCCTAACCCTAACCCTAACCCGAACCATAACCCCTAACCCGAACCCGAAACCTAACCCTAACCCTAACACTAACCATAACCCTAACCCTAACCCAAATCCTAACCCTAAACCGAACCCTAACCCTAACCCTAAACCTAACCCTAACTCGAACCCTAACCCGAACCCTAACCCTAACCCTAACGCGAACCCTAACCCTAACCCTAACCCTATCCCGAACCCTAATCCTAACCCGAACTCTAAACCTAACCCTAACCCGAACCCTAACCCTAACCCGAAACCTAACCCTAACCCTAAACCGAATCCTAACCCTAACCCTAACCCGAACCCTAACCCGAACTCGAAATTTAACCCAAACCCGAACCCGAACCCGAACCCTAACCCTAACCCGAACCCGAACCCTAACCCTAACCCTAACCCGAACCCGAACCCGAACCCTAACCCTAACCCGAACACTAAACCTAACCCGAACCCGAACCCTAACCTTAACCCGAACCCTAATCCTAACCCTAACACTAACCCAAACCCCTAACCCTAACACGAACCCTAACCCTAAACCTAAACCTAACCCTAATCCGAACCCTAACCCTAACCCTAACCCTAACCCTAACCCTAACCCGAACCCTAACCCTAAACCTAACCCTAACCCTAAACCTAACCCTTACCCGAACCCTAACCCGAACCCTAACCCTAACCCTAACCCTAACCCGAACCCTAACCCTAACCCTAACCCGAACACGAACCCTAACCCGAACCCGAACCCTACACCTAATCCTAACCCTAATCCGAACCCTAACCCTAACCCTAACCCTAACCCTAAACCGAACCCTAACTCGAACACTAACCCGAACCCTAACCCGAACCCTAACCCTAACCCTAACCCGAACCCTAACCCTAACCCTAACCCTAACCATAACCCTAACCCTAACCCGAACCCTAAACCTAACCCTAACCCGAACCCTAACCCCTAATCCGAACCCGTACACCAACTCTAACCCGAACCCGAACCCTAACCCTACCCCGAACCCGAACCCAAACCAAAACCTTAACCCTAATCCGAACCCTATCACTAACCCTAACCCTAACCGTAACACGAACCCTAAGCCTAACCTTAACCCTAACCCGAACCCGAACCCGAACCCTAACCCTAACCCTAACCCTAACCCCTAACACGAACCCTAACCCTAACCCTAACCCTAACCTTAAACCGTACCGTAACCCTAACCCTAACCCGAACCCTAACCCGAACCCTAACCCTAACCCTAAACTTAACACTAACCCCTAACCCTAACCCGAACCTGAACCCTAAACCGAACCCGAACCCTAGCCCGAACTCGAAATTTAACCCAAACCCGAACCCGAACCCGAACCCTAACCCTAACCCGAACCCGAACCCTAACCCTAACCCTAACCCGAACCCGAACCCGAACCCTAACCCTAACCCGAACCCTAACCCTAACCCTAACCCGAACCCTAACCCTAACCCTAACCCGAACCCTAACCCTAACCCTAACCCGAACCATAAACCTAACCCTAACCCTAACCCGAACCCTAACCCTAACACTAACCCGAACCCTAACCCTAACTCGAACCCTAAACCTAACCCGAACCCTAACCCTAACCCTAACCCTAACCCCTAACCCTAACCCCTAAACCTAACCCTAAACCCTAACCCTAACCCCTAACCCTAACCCTAACCATAACCCTAACCCTAACCCTAAAACCTAACCCTAACCCGAACCCTAACCCTAACCTTAACCCGAACCCTAACCCTAACCCTAACCCGAACCCTAACCCTAAACAGAAACCGAAACCTAACCCTAACCCGAAACCTAACCCGAACCCAACCCTAACCCGAACCCTAACCCTAACCCGAACCCTAACCCTAACCCTAACACTAACCCTAACCCGAAACCTAAACCTAACCCGAACCCTAACCCTAACCCGAACCCTAACCGTAACCCGAACCCTAACCCTAACCCTAACCCGAACCCTAACCCTAACACGAACCCTAACCCTAACCCTAACCCGAACCCTAACCCGAACACTAACCCTAACCCTAACCTGAACACTAACCCCTAACCCTCACCCGAACCCGAACCCTAACCCGAACACGAACCCGAACCCTTACCCGAACCTGAACCCGAACACTAACCCTAAACCTAACCCGAACCCTAACCCTAACCCTAAACCTAACACTAACCCGAACCCTAACCCTAACCCTAACTCTAACCCTAAACCTAACCCTAACCCGATCCCTAACCCTAACCCTAACCCGAACCCTAACGCGAACCCTAACCCGAACCGTAACCCTAACCCTAACCCTAACCCTAACCCGAACCCTAACCCTAACCCGAACCCTAACCCTAATCCTAACCCTAACCCGAACCCTAAGCCGAGCCCTAACCCTAACCCGAACCTAAATCCGAACCCTAACCCGATCCCTAACCCGAACCCTAACCCTAACACTAACCCTAAGCCGAACCTAACCCTAAACCTAACCCGAACTCTAACCCGAACCTTAACCCTAACCCTAACCCGAACCCTAAACCTAACCCTAACCATAACCTGAACACTAACCCTAACGCTAAACCTAACCCTAACCCTAAACCGAACTCTAAGCCTAAACCTAACCCGAACCCTAACCCTAACCCTAACCCGAACCCTAACCCTAACCCTAACCCCTAACCCTAACCCTAACCCTAACCCTAACCTGAACTCTAAACCTAACCCTAACCCGAACCGTAACCCGAACCCTAACACTAAACCTAACCCTAATCCTTACCCGACCCCTAACCCTAACCCGAACCCTAACCCGAACCCTAACGCTAACCCGAACCCGAACCCTAACCCGAACACTAAACCTAACCCTAACCCGAACCCTAACCCTAAACCTAACCCTAAACCGAACCCTAACACGAACCCTAACCCTAACCCTAACCCGAACCCTAACCCTAACCCTAACCCGAACACGAACCCTAACCCGAACCCGAACCCTAAACCCAAACCTAACCCTAATCCGAACCCTAACTCTAACCCTAACCCTACCCCTAAACCGACCCTAACCCTAAACCTAACCCTAACCCTAACCCGAACCCTAACCCTAACCCTAACCCGAACCCTAACCCCTAAACCGAACCCGAACCCTAACCCGAACCCGAACCCTAACCCTACCCCGAACCCGAACCGAAACCATAACACTAAACCTAACCCTAACCCGAACCCTAACCCTAACCCTTACCGGAACCCGAACCCGAACCCGAACCCGAACCCTAAACTGAACCCTAAACCTTACCCTAACCCGAACCCTAACCCTAACCCGAACCCTAACCCGAACCCTAACCCGAACCCTAACCCGAACCCTAACCCGAACCCTAACCCTAACCCTAAACCGAACCCTAACCCGAACCCTAGGCTTAAACCTAACCCGAACCCTAACCCTAACCCTAACCCAAACCCTAACCCGAACCCTAACCCTAAACCTAACACCTAACCCTAACACGAACCCTAACCCCAACTCGAACACTAACACTAACCCTAACCCGAATCGTAACACTAACCCTAACCCTAACCCTAAACCGAACCCTAACCCTAAACCTAACCCTAACACTAACCCTAACCCGAACCCTAACCCGAAACCTAACCCTAAACCTAACCCTAACCCTAACCCGAACCCTAACCCTATCCCTAATCCGAACACGATCCCTAAACCGAAACCTAACCCTAACCCTAACCCGAACCCTAAACCTAACCCGAACCCAAACTCTAAAACTAACCCGAACACTAACCCGAAACCTAATCCGAACCCTAACCCGAACCCTAACCCGAACCCTAACCCTAACCGTAACCCGAACCCTAACCCGAACCCTAACCCTAACACTAACCCGAACTCTAACCCTAACCTAAACCCGAACCCTAACACTAACCCGAACCCTAACCCTAACCCGAAAGCTAACCCTAACACGAACCCTAACCCTAACCCTAACACTAACTTTAACCCCTAAACCTAACCCGAACCCTAACCCTAACCCGAACCCTAACCCTAACCCTAAACCAAACCCTAACCCTAACCCTAACCCGACCCCTCACCCGAACCCTAACCCGAACCCGAACCCTAACCCTAACCCAAAACCTAACCCGAACCCAACCCTAACCCGAACCCTAACCCTAACCCGAACACTAACCCTAAACCTAACCCTAACCCGAAACCTAAACCTAACCTGAACACTAACCCTAAATCTAACCCGAACCCTAACCCGAACCCTAAACCTACCTCGAACCCGAACACTAACGCTAAACCTAACCCTAAACCTAACCCTAACCCTAACCCTAACCCGAACCCTAACCCGAACCCTACGCCTAACCCTAACACTAACCCGAACCCTAACCCGAACCCTAACCATAACCCTAACCCGAACCCTAACCCTAACCCTAACCCGAACCCTAACCCTAACCCCTAACCCTAACCCGAACCCTAACCCTAACTCGAAACCTAACTCTAACCCTAACCCGAAACCTAACCCTAACCCTAACCCGACCCCTAAACCGAACACTAACACGAACCCTAAACCTAACCCTAACCCTAACCCTAACCCTAACCCTAACCCTAACCCTAAACCGAACCCTAACCCTAAGCCTCACCCGAACCCGAACCATAACCCTAACCCGAATCCTAACCCGAACCCAACCTTAACCCAAACCCTAACCCTAAACCGAACCCGAACCCTAACCCTAACCCTAACCCGTAACCTAAACCTAACCTGAACACTAACCCTAAACCTAACCCAAACCCTAACCCGAACCCTAACGCTAACCCGAACCCGAACCCTAACGCTAAACCTAAACCTAACCCTAACCCGAACCCTAAGCCTAACCCTAACCCTAACCCGAAGCCAAACCTGAACCCTAACCCTAACCCGAACCCGAACCCGAACCCGAACCCTAACCCAAACCCGAACCCTAACCCGAACCCGAACGCTAACCCGAACCCTAACCCTAACCCTAACCCGAAACCTAACTCTAACTTGAAACCTAACCCTAACCCTAACCCTATCCCTAACCCGAACCCTAACCCGAACCCTAACCCTATCCCTAACCCAAACCCTAACCCTAACCCTAACCCTAACCCTAACCGGAACACTAACCCTAACCCTAACCGGAACCCTAACCCTAACCCTAACCCGAACCCGAACCCTAACCCCTTCCCCAAATCCTAACCCTAACCCGAACCCTAACCCTAACCCTAACCCTAACCCTAACCCCGAACCCGAACCCTAACCCAAACCCTAAACATAACCCGAACCCTAACCCGAACCCTAACCCGAACCCAAACCCTAACACTAAACCGAACCCGAACCCTAATCCGAAACCTAATCCTACCCGACCCCTAACCCGAACCCTAACACGAACCCTAACCCTAACCCTAAACCTAACCCTAACCCTAACCCGAAACTTAACCCGAACCATAACCCTAACCCGACCCTGAATTCGAACCCTAACCCTAACCCGAAACCTAAACCAAACCCTAACCCAAACCCGAACCCTAACCCTAAACGTAACCCGAACCCTAACCTTAACCCGGACCCTAACCCTAACCCGAACCCGAATCCGAACCCTAACCCTAACCCGAACACTAAACCAAACCCTAACCCTAACCCGAAGCCTAACCCAAACCAAACCCTAACCCTAACCCTAGCCCTAACACTAACCCGAACCCTAACCCTAACCCTAACCCAAACACTAACCCACCCTAACCCTAACCCTAACCCTAACCCTAACCCGAACCCTAACCCTAACCTTAACCCTAACCCTAACCCGAACCCTAACCCTAACCCTAATCCTAACCCTAACCCTTACCCGAACCCTAACCCTAACCCTAACCCTAACCCGAACCCGAACCATAACCCTAACCCTAACCCTAACCCCTAACCCTAACCCGAACCCTAACCCTAACCCGAACCCTAACCTTAACACTAACCCGAACACTAACCCTAACCCGTACCCTAACCCTAAACCTAACCCTAACCCTAACCCCTAACCCTAACCCCAACCCTAACCCTAACACGAAACCTAACCCTAACCCGAACCCGAACCCTAACCCCAACCCTAACCCTAACCCGAACCCTAACCCTAACCCGAACCCTAACCCTAACCCGAACCCTAACCCGAACCCTAACCCTAACCCTAACCCTAAACCTAACCCTACCCCGAACCCGTACCCTAACCCTAAACCGAACTCAAACCGTAACCCAAACCCTAACCCGAACACTAACCCTAAACCTAACCTGACCCCTAACCCTAACCCTAACACGAAACCTAACCCTAACCCTAACCCTAACCCTAACCCGAACCCTAACCCTAACCCGAACCCTAACCCTAACCCAAACCCGAAACCTAACCCTAACCCGAACCCTAACCCTAACCCTAACCCGAACCCTAACCCTAACCCTAACCCGAAACCTAACCCGAAACCTAACCTTAACCCTAACCTGAACAGTAACCCCTAACCCTAACCCGAACCCGAACCCGAACCCGAACCCGAACCCTAACCCGAACCCGAAACCGAACCCTAACCCGAACCCGAACCCGATCCCTAACCCTAACCCGAACCCTAACCCTAACCCGAACCCTAACCCAAACCCTAACCAGAACCCTAACCCTAACCCTAACTCTAAAACTAAACCTAACCCTAACCCGAACCCTAACCCTAACTCGAACCCTAACCCTAATGTAACCCTAACCCGAACCCTAACCCGAACCCTAAACCGAACCCTAACCCAAACCCTAACCCGAACCCTAACCCGAACCCTAAACCTAACCCTAACCCGAACCCTAACACTAACCCTTACCCTAATCCTAACCCGAACCCTAACCCTAACCCTAACCCTAAACCTAACCCTAACCCGAACCCTAACCCTAAACCTAACCCTAAACCGAACCCTAACCCTAACCCGAAACCGACCCCTAACCCGGAACCTAACACGAACCCTACCCCTAACCCTAACCCTAACCCGAACCCTAACCCTAACCCTAACCCGAACCCTAACACGAAACCTAAACCTAACCCTAACCCGAACCCTAACCCTAACCCTTACCCTAACCCTAACCCGAACCCTAACCCTAACACTAACACTAACCCTAACCCTAACCCACACCCTAACCCTAACCCTAACCCTAAACCGAACCCTAACCCTAACCCTAACCCGACCCCTAACCCGAACCCTAAACCTAACCCTAACCCGAACCCTAACCCTAACCCGAAACCTAACCCTAACCCTAACTCACACCCTAAACCTAACCCTAACCCGAAAAATAGCCCTAACCCTAACCAGAACCCTAACCCGAACCCTAAAACGAATCTAATCCTAACCCTAACCCTAAGCCTAACCCGAACCCTAACCCGAACCCTAACCCTAACCCGAACCCGAACCCTAACCCTAACCCTAACCCAAACCCTAACCCGAACCCTAACCCTAAACCTAACCCTAACCCTAACCCCTAACCCTAACCCCAACCCTAACCCTAACCCGAACCCTAACCCTAACCCGAACCCGAACCCTAACCCCAACCCTAACCCTAACCCGAACCCTAACCCTAACCCGAACCCTAACCCTAACCCGAACCCTAACCCCAACCCTAACCCTAACCCTAACCCTAACCCTAAACCGAACCCTAACCCTAACCCTAACCCGACACCTAACCCGAACCCTAACCCTAACCCGAACCCTAACCCTAACCCTAAACCTAACCCTAACCCGTACCGTAACCCTAACCCTAACCGAACCCTAACCCGAACCCTAACCCTAACACTAAACTTAACACTAACCCCTAACCCTAACCGGAACCTGAACCCTAACCCGAACCCGAACCCTAACCCCAACCCTAACCCTAACCCTAACCCTAACCCTATCCCTAAACCGAACCCTAACCCTAACCCTAACCCGACCCCTAACCCGAACCCTAACCCTAACACGAACCCTAACCCTAACCCTAAACCTAACCCTAACCCGTACCGTAACCCTAACCCTAACCGAACCCTAACCCGAACCCTAACCCTAACACTAACACTAACCCTAACCCTAACCCACACCCTAACCCTAACCCTAACCCTAAACCGAACCCTAACCCTAACCCGAACCCTAACCCGAACCCTAACCCGAACCCTAAACCCTAACCCTAACCCAAACCCTAACCCTAACCCTAACCCGAACCCGAACCCTAACCCTAAACCGAACCCTAACCCTAACTCGAACCCCAACCCTAACCCGAACCCGAACCCGAACCCGAAATCTAACCCTAACTCAAAACCGAACCCTAACTCTAACCCGAACCCTAACCCTAACGCTAACCCGAACCCTAACCCTTACCCTAACCCGAAACCTAACCCTAACCCGAACCCTAACCCGAACCCTAACCCGACCCTAACCCGAACCCTAACCCGAACCCTAACCCTAAACCTAAACCGAACCC
>JAVLSZ010000008.1:78202500-78210000 GCA_032313775.1 Urocyon cinereoargenteus
CCCGAACCCTAACCCTAACCCTAATCCGAACCCGATCCCTAAACCGAAACCTAACCCTAACCCTCACCCGAACCCTAAACCTAACCCGAACCCGAACCCTAACCCTAACCGGAACACTAACCCGAACCCTAACCCGAACCCTAACCCGAACCCTAACCCGAACCCGAACCCGAACCCGAACCCTAACCCTAACTCAAAACTGAACCCTAACCCTAAACCGAAACCTAACCCTAACCCGAACCCTAACCCTAACCCTAATCCTAACCCGAAACCTAACCCTAAAGCGAACCCGAAACCAAATCCGATCCCAAACCCTAACCCTAACCCGAACCCGAACCCTAAACCTAAACCTAACCCAAACCCTAACCCTAACCCTAACCCTCACCCTAACCGTAACCCGAACCCTAACCCTAAACCTAACACGAACCCTAACCCTAACCCGAACCCTAACCCGAACCCTAACCGAACCCTAACCCTAACCCTAAACCGAACCCTAACCCGAACCCTAGCCTTAAACCTAACCCGAACCCTAACCCTAACCCGAACCCTAACCCTAACCCGAACTCTAACCGTAACCCAAACCCTAACCCGAACACTAACCCTAAACCTAACCTGACCCCTAAACCTAACCCTAACACGAAACCTAACCCTAACCCTAACCCTAAACCTAACCCGAACCGTAACCCTAACCCGAACCCTAACCCTAACCCTAACCCGAACCCTAACACTAACCCAAACCCGAACCCTAACCCTAACCCGAAACCTAACCCGAACCCAACGCTAACCCTTACCCTAACCCTAACCCGAACCCTAACCCTAACCCTAACCCTAACCCCAACCCTAACCCGAACCCGAACCCTAACCCTAAACCTAACCCGAACCCTAACCCTAACCCTAACCCGAACCCTAACCGTAACCCGAAACCTAACCCTAAGCCTAACCCGAACCCTAACCCTAACCCGAACCCTAACCCTAACCCTAACCCGAAACCTAACCCGAAACCTAACCCTAAACCTAACCTGAACACTAACCCCTAACCCTAACCCGAACGCGAACCCTTACCCGAACCCGAACCCTAACCCGAACCCGAACCCGATCCCTAACCCTAACCCTAACCCGAACCCTAACCCTAACCCGAACCCTAACCCAAACCCTACCCGAACCCTAACCCTAACCCTAAACCTAACTCTAAAACTAAACCTAACCCTAACCCGAACCCTAACCCTAACTCGAACCCTAACCCTAACGTAACCCTAACCCGAACCCTAACCCGAACCCTAAAACGAACCCTAACCCAAACCCTAACCCGAACCCTAACCCGAACCCTAACCCTAACCCTAACCCGAACCCTAACCCTAACCCTTACCCTAATCCTAACCCGAACCCTAACCCTAACCCTAACCCTAACCCTAACCCGAACCCGAACCCTAACGCTAAACCTAACCCTAAACCGAACCCTAACCCTAACCCGAACCCGAACCCTAACCCGAAACCTAACACGAACCCTACCCCTAACCCTAACCCTAAACCAAACCCTAACCCTAACCCTAACACGAACCCTAACACGAACCCTAAACCTAACCCTAACCCGAACCCTAACCCTAACCCTTACCCTAACCCTAACCCGAACCCGAACCCTAACACTAACCCTAACCCTAACCCTAACCCACAACCTAACCCTAACCCTAACCCTAAACCGAACCCTAACCCTAACCCTAACCCGACCCCTAACCCGAACCCTAACCCTAACCCGAACCCGAACCCTAAACCTAAACCGAACCCTAACCCTAACTCGAACCCCAACCCTAACCCGAACCCGAACCCGAACCCGAAATCTAACCCTAACTCAAAACCGAACCCTAAACCTAACCCGAACCCTAACCCTAACGCTAACCCGAACCCTAAACCTAACCCTAACCCGAACCCTAAACCTAACCTGAACCCTAACCCTAAACCGAACCCGAACCCGAACCCTAACCGTAACCCGAACCCTAAACCAAACCCTAACCCTAACCCTAACTCTAACCCGAACCCTAACCCTAACCCTAAACCTAACCCTAACCTTAACCCGAACCCTAACCCTGCCCCGAACCCTAACCCTAACACTAAACCTAACCCTAACCCCTAACCCTAACCCTAACCCTAACCCTAACCCGAACCCTAACCCTAACCCTAACCGGAACCCGAACCCGAACCCGAACCCGAACCCTAAACCGAACCCTAACCCTTACCCTAACCCGAACCCTAACCCTAAACCGAACCCTAACACGAACCCTAACCCGAACCCTAACCCGAACCCTAACCAGAACCCTAACCCGAACCCTAACCCTAAACCTAAACCGAACCCTAACCCGAACCCTAGCCTTAAACCTAACCCGAACCCTAACCCTAACCCTAACCCAAACCCTAACCCGAACCCTAACCCTAACCCTAACCCCTAACCCTAACACGAACCCTAACCCTAACTCGAACACTAACACTAACCCTAACCCGAATCCTAACCCTAACCCTAACCCTAACCCTAAACCGAACCCTAAACCTAAACCTAACCCTAACACTAACCCTAACCCGAAACCTAACCGGAAACCTAACCCTAACCGTAACCCTAACCCTAACCCGAACCCTAACCCTATGCCTAATCCGAACACGATCCCTAAACCGAAACCTAACCCTAACCCTAACACGAACCCTAAACCTAACCCGAACCCGAACACTAAACCTAACCCGAACACTAACCCGAAACCTAATCCGAACCCTAAACCGAACCCTAACCCGAAACCTAACCCGAACCCTAACCCTAACCCTAACCCGAACCCTAACCCGAACCCTAACCCTAACCCTAACCCGAACCCTAACCCTAACCCAAACCCGAACCCTAACACTAACCCGAACCCTAACCGGAACCCTAACCCGAACCCTAACCCGAACCCTAACCCTAACCCTAACCCGAACCCTAACCCTAACCCAAACCCGAACCCTAACCCTAACCCGAAACCTAACCCGAACCCAACGCTAACCCGAAACCTAACCCTAACCCGAACCCTAACGTAACCCAAACCCTAACACTAACCCTAACCCGAAACCTAACCCTAACCCTAACCCGAACCCTAACCCTAACCCGAACCCTAACCCTAACCCGAACCCGAACACGAACTCTAAACGTAACCCGAAACCTAAACCAAACACTAACCCTTAACCTAACTCTAACCCGAAGCCTAACCCTAACCCTAAACCTAACCCTAACCCTAACCCGAACCCTATCCCTACCCCGAACACTAACCCTAACACTAACCCTAACCCTAACCCCTAACCCTAACCCTAACCCTAACCCTAACCCTAAAACCTAACCCTAACCCGAACCCTAACCCTAACCCTACCCCTAACCCTAACCCAAACCCTAACCCTAAACCTAACCCTAACCCTAACCCTAACCGTACCCTAACCCTAACCCGAACCCTAACCCTAACCCTAACTCTAACCCTAACCCTAACCCTAACGCGAACCCTAACCCTAACCCTAACCCGAACCCGAACCCTTCCCGAACCCGAAACCTAACCCGAACCCTAACCCTTACCCTAACCCTAACACTAACCCTAACCCCTAACCCTAACCCGAACCCTAACCCTAACTCGAACAATAACCCTAACCCTAACCCGAATCCTAACACTAACCCTAACCCTAACCCTAAACCGAACCCTAACCATAAACCTAACCCTAACCCTAACCAACCCTAACCCGAACCCTAACCCGAAACCTAACCCTAACCCTAACCCTAACCCTAACCCGAACCCTAACCCTAACCCTAATCCGAACCCGATCCCTAAACCGAAACCTAACCCTAACCCTAACCGAACCCTAAACCTAACCCGAACCCGAACCCTAACCCTAACCCTAACCCTAACCCTAACCCGAACCCGAAACCTAACCCTAACCCTAACCCTAACCCGAACCCTCTCCCGAACCCTAACCCTAACCCTAACCCTAACCCTTACCCGAACCCTAACCCGAAACCTAACCCTAACCCTAACCCGAACCCTAACACTAACCCTAACCCTAACCCTAACCCGAACCCTAACCCGAACCCTAACCCGAACCCGAACCCTAACCCTAAACCTAACCCGAACCCTAACCCTAAACCTAACCCGAACCCTAACCGTAACACGAAACCTAACCCTAAGCCTAACCCGAACCCTAACCCTAACCCGAACCCTAACCCTAACCCTAACCCGAAACCTAACCCGAAACCTAACCCTAACCCTAACCTGAACACTAACCCCTAACCCTAACCCGAACCCGAACCCTTACCCGAACCCGAACCCTAACCCGAACCCGAAACGGAACCCTAACCCGAACCCGAACCCGATCCCTAACCCTAACCCTAACCCGAACCCTAACCGTAACCCGAACCCTAACCCAAACCCTAACCCGAACCCTAACCCTAACCCTAACTCTAAAACTAAACCTAACCCTAACCCGAACCCTAACCCTAACTCGAATCCTAACCCTAACGTAACCCTAACCCGAACCCTAACCCGAACCCTTAACCGAACCCTAACCCAAACCCTAACCCGAACCCTAACCCGAACCCTAACCCTCACCCTAACCCGAACCCTAACCCTAACCCTTACCCTAATCCTAACCCGAACCCTAACCCTAACCCTAACCCTAACCCTAACCCTAACCCGAACCCGAACCCTAACCCTAAACCTAACCCTAAACCGAACCCTAACCCTAACCCGAACCCGACCCCTAACCCGAAACCTAACACGAACCCTACCCCTAACCCTAACGCTAAACCGAACCCTAACCCTAACCCTAACCCGAACCCTAACACGAACCCTAAACCTAACCCTAACCCGAACCCTAACCCTAACCCTTACCCTAACCCTAACCCGAACCCTAACCCTAACACTAACCCTAACCCTAACCCTAACCCACAACCTAACCCTAACCCTAACCCTAAACCGAACCCTAACCCTAACCCTAACCCGACCCCTAACCCGAACCCTAACCCTAACCCTAACCCGAACCCTAACCCTAACCCGAACCCTAACGCTAACCCTAACTCTAACCCTAAACCTAACCCTAACCCGAACAATAACCCTAACCCTAACCAGAACCCTAACGCGAACCCTAACCCGAATCTAATCCTATCCCTAACCCTAAGCCTAACCGAACCCTAACCCGAACCCTAACCCTAACCCGAACCCGAACCCGAACCCTAACCCTAACCCAAACCCTAACCCGAACCCTAACCCTAAACCTAACCCTAAACCTAACCCTAACCCGAACCCTAACCCTAACCCGAACCCTAACCCTAACCCTAACCCGAACCCTAAAACCTAACCCTAACCCAAACCCTAACCCTAACCCTAACCCGAACCCGAACCCTAAACCTAAACCGAACCCTAACCCTAACTCGAACCCCAACCCTAACCCGAACCCGAACCCGAACCCGAAATCTAACCCTAACTCAAAACCGAACCCTAACCCTAACCCGAACCCTAACCCTAACGCTAACCCGAACCCTAACCCTAACCCTAACCCGAACCCTAACCCTAACCTGAACCATAACCCTAAACCGAACCCGAACCCGAACCCTAACCGTAACCCGAACACTAAACCAAACCCTAACCCTAACCCTAACTCTAACCCGAACCCTAACCCTAACCCTAAACCTAACCCTAACCTTAACCCGAACCCTAACCCTGCCCCGAACCCTAACCCTAACACTAAACCTAATCCTAACCCCTAACCCTAACCCTAACCCTAACCCAAAACCGAACCCTAACCCTAACCCTAACCGGAACCCGAACCCGAACCCGAATCCGAACCCTAAACCGAACCCTAAACCTAACCCTAACCCGAACCCTAACCCTAACCCGAACCCTAACCCGAACCCTAACGCGAACCCTAACCCTAACCCTAAACCGAACCCTAACCCGAACCCTAGCCTTAAACCTAACCCGAACCCTAACCCTAACCCTAACCCAAACCCTAACCCGAACCCTAACCCTAACCCTAACCCCTAACCCTAACACGAACCCTAACCCTAACTCGAACACTAACACTAACCCTAACCCGAATCCTAACCCGAACCCTAACCCTAACCCTAAACCGAACCCTAACCCTAAACCTAACCCTAACACTAACCCTAACCCGAACCCTAACCCGAAACCTAACCCTAACCCTAACCCTAACCCGAACCCTAACCCTATCCCTAATCCGAACACGATCCCTAAACCGAAACCTAACCCTAAACCTAACCCGAACCCTAAACCTAACCCGAACCCGAACACTAAACCTAACCCGAACACTAACCCGAAACCTAATCCGAACCCTAACCCGAACCCTAACCCGAAACCTAACCCGAACCCTAACCCTAACCCTAACCCGAACCCTAACCCGAACCCTAACCCTAACCCCAACCCGAACCCTAACCCTAACCCAAACCCGAACCCTAACACTAACCCGAACCCTAACCCGAACCCTAACCCGAACCCTAACCCTAACCCTAACCCGAACCCTAACCCTAACCCAAACCCGAACCCTAACCCTAAGCCGAAACCTAACCCGAACCCAACGCTAACCCGAAACCTAACCCTAACCCGAACCCTAACGTAACCCAAACACTAACACTAACCCTTACCCGAAACCTAACCCTAACCCTAACCCGAACCCTAACCCTAACCCGAACACTAACCCTAACCCGAACCCGAACACGAACTCTAAACGTAACCCGAAACCTAAACCAAACACTAACCCTAACCCTAACTCTAACCCGAAACCTAACCCTAACCCTAAACCTAACCCTAACCCTAACCCGAACCCTAACCCTACCCCGAACACTAACCCTAACACTAACCCTAACACTAACCCCTAACCCTAACCCTAACCCTAACCCTAAACCTAAAACCTAACGCTAACCCGAACCCTAACCCTAACCCTAATCCTAACCCTAACCCAAACCCTAACCCTAAACTTAACCCTAACCCTAACCCTAACCGTACCCTAACCCTAACCCGAACCCTAACCCTAACCCTAACTCTAACCCTAACCCTAACCCTAACCCGAACCCTAACCCTAACCCTAACCCGTACCCGAACCCTAACCCGAACCCGAAACCTAACCCGAACCCTAACCCTTACCCTAACCCTAACACTAACCCTAACCACTAACCCTAACCCGAACCCTAACCCTAACTCGAACACTAACCCTAACCCTAACCCGAATCCTAACACTAACCCTAACCCTAAACCGAACCCTAACCCTAACCCTAACCCTAACCCCAACCCTAACCCGAACCCGAACCCTAACCCTAAACCTAACCCGAACCCTAACCCTAACCCGAACCCGAACCCTAACCGTAACCCGAAACCTAACCCTAAGCCTAACCCGAACCCTAACCCTAACCCGAACCCTAACCCTAACCCTAACCCGAAACCTAACCCGAAACCTAACCCTAAACCTAACCTGAACACTAACCCCTAACCCTAACCC
>JAVLSZ010000008.1:78212500-78215000 GCA_032313775.1 Urocyon cinereoargenteus
CTAACCCTAACTCTAACCCTAACCCTAACCCTAACCCGAACCCTAACCCTAACCCTAACCCGAACCCGAACCCTAACCCGAACCCGAAACCTAACCCGAACCCTAACCCTTACCCTAACCCTAACACTAACCCTAACCACTAACCCTAACCCGAACCCTAACCCTAACTCGAACACTAACTCTAACCCTAACCCGAATCCTAACACTAACCCTAACCCTAAACCGAACCCTAACCCTAACCCTAACCCTAACCCCAACCCTAACCCGAACCCGAACCCTAACCCTAAACCTAACCCGAACCCTAACCCTAACCCTAACCCGAACCCTAACCGTAACCCGAAACCTAACCCTAAGGCCTAACACGAACCCTAACCCTAACCCGAACCCTAACCCTAACCCTAACCCGAAACCTAAACCGAAACCTAACCCTAACCCTAACCTGAACACTAACCCCTAACCCTAACCCGAACCCGAACCCTTACCCGAACCCGAACCCTAACCCTAACCCTAAACCGAACCCTAACCCTAACCCGAACCCTAACCCAAACCCTAACCCGAACCCTAACCCTAACCCTAACCCTAACTCTAAAACTAAACCTAACCCTAACCCGAACCCTAACCCTAACTCGAACCCTAACCCTAACGTAACCCTAACCCGAACCCTAACCCGAACCCTAAACCGAACCCTAACCCAAACCCTAACCCGAACCCTAACCCGAACCCTAACCCTAACCCTAACCCGAACCCTAACCCTAACCCTTACCCTAATCCTAACCCGAACCCTAACCCTAAACCTAACCCTAACCCTAACCCGAACCCGAACCCTAACCCTAAACCTAACCCTAAACCGAACCCTAACCCTAACCCGAACCCGACCCCTAACCCGAAACCTAACACGAACCCTACCCCTAACCCTAACCCTAAACCGAACCCTAACCCTAACCCTAACCCGAAACCTAACACGAACCCTAAACCTAACCCTAACCCGAAACCTAACCCTAACCCTTACCCTAACCCTAACCCGAAACCTAACCCTAACACTAACCCTAACCCTAACCCTAACCCACAACCTAACCCTAACCCTAACCCTAAACCGAACCCTAACCCTAACCCTAACCCGACCCCTAACCGAACCCTAACCCTAACCCTAACCCGAACCCTAACCCTAACCCGAACCCTAACCCTAACCCTAACTCTAACCCTAAACCTAACCCTAACCCGAACAATAACCCTAACCCTAACCAGAACCCTAACCCGAACCCTAACGCGAATCTAATCCTAACACTAACCCTAAGCCTAACCCGAACCCTAACCCGAACCCTAACCCTAACCCGAACCCGAACCCGAACCCTAACCCTAACCCAAACCCTAACCCGAACCCTAACCCTAAACCTAACCCTAAACCTAACCCTAACCCGAACCCTAACCCTAACCCGAACCCTAACCCTAACCCTAACCCGAACCCTAAACCCTAACCCTAACCCAAACCCTAACCCTAACCCTAACCCGAACCCGAACCCTAAACCTAAACCGAACCTTAACCCTAACTCGAACCCCAACCCTAACCCGAACCCAAACCCGAACCCGAAATCTAACCCTAACTCAAAACCGAACCCTAACCCTAACCCGAACCCTAACCCTAACGCTAACCCGAACCCTAACCCTAAACCTAACCCGAACCCTAACCCTAACCTGAACCCTAACCATAAACCGAACCCGAACCCGAACCCTAACCGTAACCCGAACCCTAAACCAAACCCTAACCCTAACCCTAACTCTAACCCGAACCCTAACCCTAACCCTAAACCTAACCCTAACCTTAACCCGAACCCTAACCCTGCCCCGAACCCTAACCCTAACACTAAACCTAACCCTAACCCCTAACCCTAACCCTAACCCTAACCCTAACCCGAACCCTAACCCTAACCCTAACCCTAACCGGAACCCGAACCCGAAACCGAACCCTAAACCGAACCCTAACCCTTACCCTAACGCGAACCCTAACCCTAAACCGAACCCTAACACGAACCCTAACCCGAACCCTAACCCGAACCCTAACCCGAACCCTAACCCTAACCCTAAACCGAACCCTAACCCGAACCCTAGCCTTAAACCTAACCCGAACCCTAACCCTAACCCTAACCCAAACCCTAACCCGAACCCTAACCCTAACCCTAACCCCTAACCCTAACACGAACCCTAAACCTAACTCGAACACTAACACTAACCCTAACCCGAATCCTAACCCTAACCCTAACCCTAACCCTAAACCGAACCCTAACCCTAAACCTAACCCTAACACTAACCCTAACCCGAACCCTAACCCGAAACCTAACCCTAACCCTAACCCTAACCCTAACCCTAACCCGAACACTAACCCTATCCCCAATCCGAACACGATCCCTAAACCGAAACCTAACCCTAACCCTAACCCGAACCCTAAACCTAACCCGAACCCGAACACTAAAACTAACCCGAACACTAACCCGAAACCTAATCC
>JAVLSZ010000008.1:78227500-78232500 GCA_032313775.1 Urocyon cinereoargenteus
TAACCCGAACACTAACCCTAACCCGAACCCGAACCCTAACCCTTACCCTAACCCGAACCCTAACCCTAACCCGAACCCTAACCCTAACCCTAACCCGAACCGTAACCCTAACCCTAACCCTAACCCAAACCCTAACCCTAACCCTAACCCGAACCCTAACCCTAACCCGAACCCTAATCCTTACCCTAACCCGAACCCTAACCCTAACCCGAACCCTAACCCTAACCCTAACCCGAAACCAAACCCTAACCCGAACCCTAACCCTAACCCGAACCCTAACCCTAACCCGAACCCGAACCCGAACCCTAACCCTAACCTGAACCCTAAACCAAACCCTAACCCTAACCATAACTCTAACCCGAACCCTAACCCTAACCCTAAACCTAACCCTAACACTAAACCGAAACCTAACCCTACCCCGAACCCTAACCCTAACCCTAACCCTAACCCCTAACACTAACCCTAACCCTAACCCTAACCCTAAAACCTAACCCTAACTCGAACCCTAACCCTAACACGAAACCTAACCCGAACCCTAACCCGAACCCTAACCCGAACCCTAACCCGAAACCTAACCCTAAACCTAAACCGAACACTAACCCGAAACCTAGCCCTAACCCTAACACGAACCCTAACCCTAACCCTAACCCAAACACTAAACCGAACCCTAACCCTAACCCTAACCTGAACCATAACCCTAACCCGAACCCTAACCCTAACCCTAACCCGAACCCGAACACTAACCCTAACCCGAAACCTAACCCGAACCCAACACTAACCCAAACCCTAACCCTAACCCGAACCCTAACTCTAACCCTAACCCTAACACGAAACCTAAACCTAACCTGAAACCTAACCCTAAACCTAACCCGAACCCTAACCCGAACCCTAACCCTAACCCGAACCCGAACCCTAACACTAAACCTAACCCTAAACATAACCCTAACCCTTACCCTAACCCTAACCCTAACCCGAACCCTAAGCCTAACCCTAACCCTAACACGAACCCTAAACCTAAACCGAACCCTAACCCGAAACCTAACCCTAACCCTAACCCGTACTCTAACCCGAACCCTAACCCTAACCCGAACCCGAAACCTAACCCTAACCCAAACCCTAACGCAAACCCTAACCCTAACACTAACCCTAACCCTAACCCGAACCCTAACCCTAACCCGAACCCTAACCCTAACCCTAACCCGAAACCTAACCCCTAACCCTAACCCGAACCCTAAACCTAACCCTAACCGGAACCCGAACCCTAACCCTAACCCGAACCCTAACCGTAACCCGAACCCTAAACCTAACCCTAACCCTAACCCTAACCCGAACCCGAACCCGAACCCTAACCCTAACTCAAAACCGAACCCTAACCCGAACCCTAACCCTAACCCTAACCCGAACCCTAACCCTAACCCTAACCCTAACCCTAACCCTAACCCGAACACTAACCCTAACCCGAAACCGAACCCGAACCCTAACCCTAACCCGAACCCTAAACCAAACCCTAACCCTACACCTAACTCTAACCCGAACCCTAACCCTAACACTAAACCGAACCCTAACCCTAACCCGAACCCTAAACCTACCCCGAACCCTAACCCTAACCCTAACCCTAACCCTTACCCTAACACTAACCCCTAACCCTAACCCTAACCCTAACCCTAAAACCTAACCCTAATCCGAAACCTAAACCTAACCCTAACCCTAACCTTAACCCGAAACCTAACCCTAAACCTAACCCTAACCCTAACCCTAACCCGTACCCTTACCCTAACCCGAACCCTAAACCGAACCCTAACCCTAACGCTAACCCTAACCCTAACCCAAACCCTAACCCTAACACTAACCCGAACCCGAACCAACCCGAACCCGAACCCTAACCCTAACCCGAACCCGAACCCTAACCCTAAACCAAACCCGACCCTAACCCTAACACTAAACCGAACCCTAACCGTAACCCGAACCCTAACCCTAAACCTAACCCGAAACCTAACCCTACCCCGAACCCTAACCCTAACACTAACCCTAAACCTAACCCCTAACCCTAACCCTAACCCTAACACTAACCCTAAAACCTAACCCTAACCCGAACCCTAACCCTAACCCTGAACCTAACCCTAACCCAAACCCTAACCCTAAAATAACCCTAACCCTAACCCTAACCCGTACCCTAACCCTAACCTGAACCCTAACCCGAACCCTAACCCTAACCCTAACCCTAACCCTAACCCGAACCCTAACCCTAACCCGAACCCGAACCCTAACCCGAACCCGAACCCTAACCCGAACCCTAACCCTTACCCTAACCCGAAACCTAACCCTAAACCGAACCCTAACCCGAACCCTAACCCGAACCCTAAACTGAACCCTAACCCGAACCCTAGCCCTAAACCTAACCCGAATCCTAACCCTAACCCTAACCCAAACCCTAACACGAACCCTAACCCTAACCCTAACCCCTAACCCTAACCCGAACCCTAACCCTAACTCGAACACTAACCTAACCCTAACCCGAATCCTAACCCTAACCCTAAACCGAACCCTAACCCTAATCCGAACCCGATCCCTAAACCGAAACCTAACCCTAAACTTAACTCGAACCCTAAACCTAACCCGAACCCGAAACCTAACCCTAACCCGAACACTAACCCGAACCCTAACCCGAACCCTAACCCGAACCCTAACCCGAACCCGAACCCGAACCCGAACCCTAACCTGAACCCGAACCCGAACCCTAACCCTAACCCGAACCCTAACCCTAACCTTAACCCTAACGCTAACCCTAACCCGAACCCTAACCCTAACCCTAACCCGAACCCTAACCCTAACCCGAACCCTAACCCTAACCCGAACCCGAACCCAAACCCTAACCCTAACCCGAAACCTAAACCAAACCCTAACCCTAACCCTAACTCTAACCCGAACCCTAACCCTAAACCTAAACCTAACCTAACCCTAACCCGAACCCTAACCCTTCCCCGAACCCTAACCCTAACCCGAAACCGAACCCTAACCCGAAACCTAACCCTAACCCTAACCCGAAATCTAACCCTAACCCTAACCCTAACCCGAACCCGAACCCGAACCCGAACCCTAACCCAAACCCTTACCCGAACCCTAACCCGAACCCTAACCCTAACCCTAACCCTGACCCGAACCCTAACCCTAACCCGAACCCTAACCCTAACCCGAACCCGAACCCTAACCCCTAACCCTAAACCGAACCCTAACCCTAACCCTAACCGGAACCCGAGCCCTAACCCTAACCCAAACACTAACCCTAACCCGAACCCGAACCCTAACCCTAACCCTAACCCGAACCCGAACCCTAAACCTAACTCAAAACTGAACCCTAACCCTAACCCGAAACCTAACCCTAACCCGAACCCTAACCCTATCCCTAACCCTAACCCGAAACCTAAACCTAACGCGAACCCGAAACCAAATCCGATCCCAAAACCTAACCCTAACCCGAACCCGAACCCTAACCCTAAACCTAACCCAAACACTAACCCTAACCCTAACCCGAACCCTAACCGTAACCCGAACCCTAACACTAAACCTAACACGAACCCTAACCCGAACCCGAACCCTAACCCTAACCCTAACCCTAACCCGAACCCTAACCTGAACCCTAAACCTAACCCTAACGTGAACACTAACCCCTAACCCTAACCCGAACCCGAACCCTTACCCGAACCCGAACCCTAACCCGAACCCGAACCCGAACCCTAACCCGAACCCGAACCCGAACCCTAACCGTAAACCTAAACCGAACCCTAACCCTAACCCTAAACCGAACCCTAACCCTAACCCTAACCCGAAACCTAACCCGAACCCAACACTAACCCGAACCCTAACCCTAAACCGAACCCTAACCCTAACCCTAACCCGAAACCTAAACCTAACCTGAACCCTAACCCTAAACCTAACCCGAACCCTAACCCGAACCCTAACCCTAACCCGAACCCGAACCCTAACACTAAACCTAACCCTAACCATAACCCTAACACTTACCCTAACCCTAACCCTAACCCGAACCCTAAGCCTAACCCTAACCCTAACCCGAACCCTAACCCGAAACCGAACCCTAACCCGAAACCTAACCCTAACCCTAACCCGTACTCTAACCCGAACCCTAACCCTAACCCGATCCCGAACCCTAACCCTAACCCAAACCCTAACCCAAAGCCTAACCCTAACCCTAACCCTAACACGAACCCTAACCCTAACCCTAACCCGAACCCTAACCCTAACCCGATCCCTAACCCTAACCCTAACCTGAACCCGAACCCGAACCCTAACCCTAACTCAAAACCGAACCCTAACCCTAACCCTTACCCGAACCCGAACCCTAACCCGAACCCGAACCCGAACCCTAACCCGAACCCGAACCCGAACCCTAACCCTAAACCTAAACCGAACCCTAACCCTAACCCTAAACCGAACCCTAACCCTAACCCTAACCCGAAACCTAACCCGAACCCAACACTAACCCGAACCCTAACCCTAAACCGAACCCTAACCCTAACCCTAAACCGAAACCTAAACCTAACCTGAACCCTAACCCTAAACCTAACCCGAACCCTAACCCGAACCCTAACCCTAACCCGAACCCGAACCCTAACACTAAACCTAACCCTAACCATAACCCTAACCCTTACCCTAACCCTAACCCTAACCCGAACCCTAAGCCTAACCCTAACCCTAACCCGAAACCTAACCCGAAACCGAACCCTAACCCGAAACCTAACCCTAACCCTAACCCGTACTCTAACCCGAACCCTAACCCTAACCCGATCCCGAACCCTAACCCTAACCCAAACCCTAACCCAAAGCCTAACCCTAACCCTAACCCTAACCCGAACCCTAACCCTAACCCTAACCCGAACCCTAACCCTAACCCGATCCCTAACCCTAACCCTAACCTGAACCCGAACCCGAACCCTAACCCTAACTCAAAACCGAACCCTAACCCTAACCCGAACCCTAACCCT
>JAVLSZ010000008.1:78237500-78240000 GCA_032313775.1 Urocyon cinereoargenteus
AACCCGAACCCTAACCCTAAAACTAACCCTAACCCTAACCCCTAACCCAGACCCGAACCCGAAACCTAACCCTAACCCGAACCCTAACCCGAACCCTAACACTAACCCTAACCCTAACCCTAACCCTAACCCTAACCCTAAACCTAACCCAAACCCTAACCCGAACCCTAACACTAACCCTAACCCTAACCCTAACCCTAACCCGAACCCAAACACTAAACCTAACCGGAACCCGAAACCTAACCCTAACCCGAACCCTAACCCTAACCCGAAACCTAACCCTAACCCGAACCCGAACCCGAACCCGAACCCTAACCTAACTCAAACCCGAACCCTAACCCTAACCCGAACCCTAACGGTAACCCTAACCCGAATCCTAAACCTAACCCTAACCCGAACCCCAACCCTAACCCGAACCCTAACCCTAACCCGAACCCGAACCCGAACCCTAACCCTAACCCGAACCCTAAACCAAACCCTAACCCTAACCCTAACTCTAACCCGAACCCTAACCCTAACCCTAAACCTAACCCTAACCCTTACCCGAAATCTAACACTACCCCGAACCCTAACCTTAACCCTAACCCTAACCCCTAACCCTAACCCTAACCCTGACCCTAAAACCTAACCCTAACCCTAACCCTAACCCTAACCCTAACCCTAACCCTAACCCGAACCCTAACCCTAAACCTAACCCTAAACCTAACACTAATCCGTACCCTAAACCTAACCCGAACCCTAAACCGAACCCTAACCTTAACCCTAACCCTAACCCTTACCCGAACCCTAACCCTAACCCTTACCCGAACCCGAACCCTAACCCGAACCCGAACCCTAACCCGAAACCTAACCCTTACCCTAACCCGAACCCTAAACCTAACACGAAACCTAACCCGAACCCTAACCCGAACCCTAACCCGAACCCTTACCCGAAACCTAAACCTAACCCTAAACCGAACCCTAACCCGAACCCTAGCCCTAACCCTAACCCGAACCCTAACCCTAAACCTAACCCAAACCCTAACCTGAACCCTAACCCTAACACTAACCCTAACCCTAACCCGAACCCTAACCCTAAAACTAACCCTAACCCTAACCCCTAACCCAGACCCGAACCCGAACCCTAACCCTAACCCGAACCCTAACCCTAACCCTAACCCGAACCCTAACCCCTAACACTAAACCGAACCCTAACCCTAACGCTAACCGGAACCCGAACCCTAACCCTAACCCAAACACTAACCTTAACCCGAACCCGAACCCTAACCCTAACCCGAACCCGAACCCTAAACCTAACTCAAAACTGAATCCTAACCCTAACCCGAAACCTAACCCTAACCCGAACCCTAACCCTATCCCTAACCCTAACCCGTAACCTAAACCTAACGCGAACCCGAAACCAAATCCGATCCCAAAACCTAACCCTAACCCGAACCCGAACCCTAACCCTAAACCTAACCCAAACCCTAACCCTAACCCTAACCCGAACCCTAACCGTAACCCGAACCCTAACACTAAACCTAACACGAACCCTAACCCGAACCCGAACCCTAACCCTAACCCTAACCCTAACCCGAACCCTAACCTGAACCCTAAACCTAACCCTAACCTGAACACTAACCCCTAACCCTAACCCGAACCCGAACCCTTACCCGAACCCGAACCCTAACCCGAACCCGAACCCGAACCCTAACCCGAACCCGAACCCTAACCCTAAACCTAACCCAAACCCTAACCCTAACCCTAACCCTAAACCGAACCCTAACCCTAACCCTAACCCGAAACCTAACCCGAACCCAACACTAACCCGAACCCTAACTCTAAACCGAACCCTAACCCTAACCCTAACCCGATACCTAAACCTAACCTGAACCCTAACCCTAAACCTAACCCGAACCCTAACCCGAACCCTAACCCTAACCCGAACCCGAACCCTAACACTAAACCTAACCCTAACCATAACCCTAACCCTTACCCTAACCCTAACCCTAACCCGAACCCTAAGCCTAACCCTAACCCTAACCCGAACCCTAACCCGAAACCGAACCCTAACCCGAAACCTAACCCTAACCCTAACCCGTACTCTAAACCGAACCCTAACCCTAACCCGAACCCGAACCCTAACCCTAACCCAAACCCTAACCCAAACCCTAACCCTAACCCTAACCCTAACCCGAACCCTAACCCTAACCCTAACCCGAACCCTAAACCTAACCCGATCCCTAACCCTAACCCTAACCCGAACCCGAACCCGAACCCTAACCCTAACTCAAAACCGAACCCTAACCCTAACCCGAACCCTAACCCTAACCCTAACCCGAACCCTAACCCTAACCCTAACCCTAACCCTAACCCGAACACTAACCCTAACCCGAACCAGAACCCGAACCCTAACCCTAACCCGAACCCTAAACCAAACCCTAACCCTAACCCTCACTCTAACCCGAACCCTAAACCTAACCCTAAACCGAACCCTAACCCGAACCCTAACCCTAACCCG
>JAVLSZ010000008.1:78242500-78245000 GCA_032313775.1 Urocyon cinereoargenteus
CTACCCCGAACCCTAGCCCTAACCCTAACCCTAACCCTAACCCTAACCCTAACACTAACCCCTAACCCTAACTCTAACACTAACCCTAACACTAAAACCTAACCCTAACCCGAAGCCTAAACCTAACCCTAACCCTAACCCTAACCCGAAACCTAACCCTAAACCTAACTCAAAACCGAACCCTAACCCTAACCCGAACCCTAACCCTAACCCTAACCCGATCCCTAACCCTAACCCTAACCTGAACCCGAACCCGAACCCTAACCCTAACTCAAAACCGAACCCTAACCCTAACCCGAACCCTAACCCAAACCCTTACCCGAACCCTAACCCGAACCCTAACCCTAACCCTAACCCTGACCCGAACCCTAACCCTAACCCGAACCCTAACCCTAACCCGAACCCGAACCCTAACCCCTAACCCTAAACCGAACCGTAACCCTAACCCTAACCGGAACCCGAGCCCTAACCCTAACCCAAACACTAACCCTAACCCGAACCCGAACCCTAACCCTAACCCGAACCCGAACCCTAAACCTAACTCAAAACTGAACCCTAACCCTAACCCGAAACCTAACCCTAACCCGAACCCTAACCCTATCCCTAACCCTAACCCGAAACCTAAACCTAACGCGAACCCGAAACCAAATCCGATCCCAAAACCTAACCCTAACCCGAACCCGAACCCTAACCCTAAACCTAACCCAAACACTAACCCTAACCCTAACCCGAACCCTAACCGTAACCCGAACCCTAACACTAAACCTAACACGAACCCTAACCCGAACCCGAACCCTAACCCTAACCCTAACCCTAACCCGAACCCTAACCTGAACCCTAAACCTAACCCTAACGTGAACACTAACCCCTAACCCTAACCCGAACCCGAACCCTTACCCGAACCCGAACCCTAACCCGAACCCGAACCCGAACCCTAACCCGAACCCGAACCCGAACCCTAACCCTAAACCTAAACCGAACCCTAACCCTAACCCTAAACCGAACCCTAACCCTAACCCTAACCCGAAACCTAACCCGAACCCAACACTAACCCGAACCCTAACCCTAAACCGAACCCTAACCCTAACCCTAACCCGAAACCTAAACCTAACCTGAACCCTAACCCTAAACCTAACCCGAACCCTAACCCGAACCCTAACCCTAACCCGAACCCGAACCCTAACACTAAACCTAACCCTAACCATAACCCTAACCCTTACCCTAACCCTAACCCTAACCCGAACCCTAAGCCTAACCCTAACCCTAACCCGAACCCTAACCCGAAACCGAACCCTAACCCGAAACCTAACCCTAACCCTAACCCTAACCCTAACCCGAACCCTAAACCAAACCCTAACCCTAACCCTAACTCTAACCCGAACCCTAACCCTAACCCTAAACCGAACCCTAACCCTAACCCGAACCCTAAACCTACCCCGAACCCTAACCCTAAACCTAACCCTAACCCTAACCCTAACCCTAAAACCTAACCCTAACCCGAACCCTAAACCTAACCCTAACCCTGACCCTAACCCGAAACCTAACCCTAAACTTAACCCTAACCCTAACCCTAACCCGTACCCTAACCCTAACCCGAACCCTAAACCGAACCCTAACCCTAACCCTAACCCTAACCCTAACCCTAACCCAAACCCTAACCCTAACACTAACCCGAACCCGAACCAACCCGAACCCGAACCCTAACCCTAACCCGAACCCGAACCCTAACCCTAAACCTAACCCGACCCTAACCCTAACACTAACCCGAACCCTAACCGTAACCCGAACCCTAACCCTAAACCTAACCCGAACCCTAACCCTAACCCGAACCCTAACCCTAACCCTAACCCGAACCCTAACCCGAACCCTAACCCTAACCCTAACCTGAACACTAACCCCTAACGCTAAACCAAACCCGAACCCTTACCCGAACCCGAACCCTAACCCGAACCTGAACCCGACCCGAACCCTAACCCGAACCCGAACCCGAAACCTAACCCGAACCCAACACTAACCCGAACCCTAACCCTAACCCGAACCCTAACTCTAACCCTAACCCTAACACGAAACCTAAACCTAACCTGAAACCTAACCCTAAACCTAACCCGAACCCTAACCCGAACCCTAACCCTAACCCGAACCCGAACCCTAACACTAAACCTAACCCTAACCATAACCCTAACCCTTACCCTAACCCTAACCCTAACCCGAACCCTAAGCCTAACCCTAACCCTAACACGAACCCTAAACCTAAACCGAACCCTAACCCGAAACCTAACCCTAACCCTAACCCGTACTCTAACCCGAACCCTAACCCTAACCCGAACCCGAAACCTAACCCTAACCCAAACCCTAACGCAAACCCTAACCCTAACACTAACCCTAACCCTAACCCGAACCCTAACCCTAACCCGAACCCTAACCCTAACCCTAACCCGAAACCTAACCCCTAACCCTAACCCGAACCCTAAACCTAACCCTAACCGGAACCCGAACCCTA
>JAVLSZ010000008.1:78250000-78257500 GCA_032313775.1 Urocyon cinereoargenteus
CAACCCTAACCCGAACCCTAACCCTAACCCGAACCCGAACCCGAACCCTAACCCTAACCCGAACCCTAAACCAAACCCTAACCCTAACCCTAACTCTAACCCGAACCCTAACCCTAACCCTAAACCTAACCCTAACCCTAACCCGAAACCTAACACAACCCCGAACCCTAACCTTAACCCTAACCCTAACCCCTAACCCTAACCCTAACCCTAACCCTAAAACCTAACCCTAACCCGAACCCTAACCCTAACCCTAACCCTAACCCTAACCCGAACCCTAACCCTAAACCTAACCCTAACCCTAACACTAACCCGTACCCTAAACCTAACCCGAACCCTAAACCGAACCCTAACCTTAACCCTAACCCTAACCCTTACCCGAACCCTAACCCTAACCCTTACCCGAACACGAACCCTAACCCGAACCCGAACCCTAACCCGAAACCTAACCCTTACCCTAACCCGAACCGTAAACCTAACACGAAACCTAACCCGAACCCTAACCCGAACCCTAACCCGAACCCTTACCCGAAACCTAAACCTAACCCTAAACCGAACCCTAACCCGAACCCTAGCCCTAACCCTAACCCGAACCCTAACCCTAAACCTAACCCAAACCCTAACCTGAACCCTAACCCTAACACTAACCCTAACCCTAACCCGAACCCTAACCCTAAAACTAACCCTAACCCTAACCCCTAACCCAGACCCGAACCCGAACCCTAACCCTAACCCGAACCCTAACCCGAACCCTAACACTAACCCTAACCCTAACCCTAACCCTAACCCTAACCCTAACCCTAAACCTAACCCAAACCCTAACCCGAACCCTAACACTAACCCTAACCCTAACCCTAACCCTAACCCGAACCCTAACACTAAACCTAACCGGAACCCGAAACCTAACCCTAACCCGAACCCTAACCCTAACCCGAAACCTAACCCTAACCCGAACCCGAACCCGAACCCGAACCCTAACCTAACTCAAACCCGAACCCTAACCCTAACCCGAACCCTAACGGTAACCCTAACCCGAACCCTAAACCTAACCCTAACCCGAACCCCAACCCTAACCCGAACCCTAACCCTAACCCGAACCCGAACCCGAACCCTAACCCTAACCCGAACCCTAAACCAAACCCTAACCCTAACCCTAACTCTAACCCGAACCCTAACCCTAACCCTAAACCTAACCCTAACCCTAACCCGAAACCTAACACTACCCCGAACCCTAACCTTAACCCTAACCCTAACCCCTAACCCTAACCCTAACCCTGACCCTAAAACCTAACCCTAACCCTAACCCTAACCCTAACCCTAACCCTAACCCGAACCCTAACCCTAAACCTAACCCTAAACCTAACACTAATCCGTACCCTAAACCTAACCCGAACCCTAAACCGAACCCTAACCTTAACCCTAACCCTAACCCTTACCCGAACCCTAACCCTAACCCTTAACCGAACCCGAACCCTAACCCGAACCCGAACCCTAACCCGAAACCTAACCCTTACCCTAACCCGAACCCTAAACCTAACACGAAACCTAACCCGAACCCTAACCCGAACCCTAACCCGAACCCTTACCCGAAACCTAAACCTAACCCTAAACCGAACCCTAACCCGAACCCTAGCCCTAACCCTAACCCGAACCCTAACCCTAAACCTAACCCAAACCCTAACCTGAACCCTAACCCTAACACTAACCCTAACCCTAACCCGAACCCTAACCCTAAAACTAACCCTAACCCTAACCCCTAACCCAGACCCGAACCCGAACCCTAACCCTAACCCGAACCCTAACCCTAACCCTAACCCGAACCCTAACCCCTAACACTAAACCGAACCCTAACCCTAACCCTAACCGGAACCCGAACCCTAACCCTAACCCAAACACTAACCTTAACCCGAACCCGAACCCTAACCCTAACCCGAACCCGAACCCTAAACCTAACTCAAAACTGAATCCTAACCCTAACCCGAAACCTAACCCTAACCCGAACCCTAACCCTATCCCTAACCCTAACCCGTAACCTAAACCTAACGCGAACCCGAAACCAAATCCGATCCCAAAACCTAACCCTAACCCGAACCCGAACCCTAACCCTAAACCTAACCCAAACCCTAACCCTAACCCTAACCCGAACCCTAACCGTAACCCGAACCCTAACACTAAACCTAACACGAACCCTAACCCGAACCCGAACCCTAACCCTAACCCTAACCCTAACCCGAACCCTAACCTGAACCCTAAACCTAACCCTAACCTGAACACTAACCCCTAACCCTAACCCGAACCCGAACCCTTACCCGAACCCGAACCCTAACCCGAACCCGAACCCGAACCCTAACCCGAACCCGAACCCTAACCCTAAACCTAAACCAAACCCTAACCCTAACCCTAACCCTAAACCGAACCCTAACCCTAACCCTAACCCGAAACCTAACCCGAACCCAACACTAACCCGAACCCTAACTCTAAACCGAACCCTAACCCTAACCCTAACCCGATACCTAAACCTAACCTGAACCCTAACCCTAAACCTAACCCGAACCCTAACCCGAACCCTAACCCTAACCCGAACCCGAACCCTAACACTAAACCTAACCCTAACCATAACCCTAACCCTTACCCTAACCCTAACCCTAACCCGAACCCTAAGCCTAACCCTAACCCTAACCCGAACCCTAACCCGAAACCGAACCCTAACCCGAAACCTAACCCTAACCCTAACCCGTACTCTAAACCGAACCCTAACCCTAACCCGAACCCGAACCCTAACCCTAACCCAAACCCTAACCCAAACCCTAACCCTAACCCTAACCCTAACCCGAACCCTAACCCTAACCCTAACCCGAACCCTAAACCTAACCCGATCCCTAACCCTAACCCTAACCCGAACCCGAACCCGAACCCTAACCCTAACTCAAAACCGAACCCTAACCCTAACCCGAACCCTAACCCTAACCCTAACCCGAACCCTAACCCTAACCCTAACCCTAACCCTAACCCTAACCCGAACACTAACCCTAACCCGAACCAGAACCCGAACCCTAACCCTAACCCGAACCCTAAACCAAACCCTAACCCTAACCCTCACTCTAACCCGAACCCTAAACCTCACCCTAAACCGAACCCTAACCCGAACCCTAACCCTAACCCGAAACCTAACCCTAACCCTAACCCTAACCCGAACCCGAACCCTAACCCAAACCCGAAACCTAACCCGAACCCAACACTAACCCGAAACCTAACCCTAAACCGAACCCTCACCCTAACCCTAAACCTAACCCGAAACCTAAAACTAACCTGAACCCTAACCATAAACCTAACCCGAACCCTAACCCGAACCCTAACCCTAACACGAACCCGAACCCTAACACTAAACCGAACCCTAACCCTAACCCTAAACCTAACACTAACCCGAACCCTAACCCGAACCCTAACCCTAACCCTAACCCTAACCCAAACCCTAACCCTAACCCTAACCCGAACACGAACCCTAACCCGAACCCGAACCCTAAACCTAAACCTAACCCTAACCCGAGCCCTAACCCTAACCCGAACCCTAACCCTAACACTAACCCTAAACCGAAACCTAAACCTAACCTGAACCCTAAACCTAAACCTAACCCGAACCCTAACCCGAACCCTAACCCTAACCCGAACCCGAACGCTAACGCTAAACCTAAACCTAACCCTAATCCTAACCCTAACCCTAACCCGAACACTAACCCGAACCCGAACCCTAACCCTAAACCGAAACCTAACCCTAACACTAACCCAAACCCTAACCCGAACCCTAACCCTAACCATAACCCTAACCCTAACCCGATCCCTAAACCTAACCCTAACCCGAACCCTAAACCAAACACGAACCCTAACCCGAACCCAAAACCTAACCCTAACCCGAACCCGAACCCTAACCCGAACCCTAACCCTAAACCTAAACCGAACCCTAACCCTAACCCTAACCCGAACCCTAACCCTAACCCGAAACCTACCCGAACCCTAACCCTAAACCTAACCCGAAACTTAACCCGAACCCTAACCCTAACCCTAACACTAACCCTAACCCCTAACCCTAACCCGAACCCTAACCCTAAACCTAAACCTAACCCTAATCCGAACCCTAACCCTAACCCTAACCCTAACCCTAAACCGAACCCTAACCCTAACCCTAAACCTAACCCTAACCCGAACCCTAACCCGAACCCTAACCCTAACCCTAACCAGAACCCTAACCCTAACCCTAACCCGAACACGAACCCTAACCCGAACCAGAACCCTAATCCGAACCCTAACCCTAACCCTAACCCGAACCAGAACCCTAAACCGAACCCGAACCCTAACCCTAACCCTAAACATAACCCGAACCCGAACCCTAAACCTAAACCTAACCCTAACCCGAGCCCTAACCCTAACCCGAAACCTAACCCTAACACTAACCCTAACCCGAAACCTAAACCTAACCTGAACCCTAACCCTAAACCTAACCCGAACCCTAACCCGAACCCTAACACTAACCCGAACCCAAACCCTAACGCTAAACCTAAACCTAACCCTAATCCTAACCCTAACCCTAACCCTAACCCTTACCCGTACCCTAAACCGAACCCTAAGCCTAACCCTAACCCGAACCCTAACCCGAACCCTAAACCTAACCCTAACCCGAACCCTAACCCGAAACCTAACCCTAAACATAACCCGAACCCTAACCCTAACCCTAAACCTAACCCTAACCCGAACCCTAACCCTAACCCTAACCCTAACCCTAACCCCTAGCCTTAACCCGAACCCTAACCCTAACACTAACCCTAACCCTATCCCGAACCCTAACCCTAACCCGAACCCTAACCCTAACCCTAAACCTAACCCTAAACCTAACCCTAAACCTAACCCGATCCCTAACCCGAACCCTAACCCTAACCCTAACCCTAACCCGAACCCTACCCCTAACCCTAACCCGAACCAGAACCCTAACCCGAACCCGAACCCTAACCCGAACCCTAACCCTAACCCTAACCCGAACCCTAAGCCTAACACTAACCCTAACCCGAACCCTAACCCGAAACCGAACCCTAACCCGAAACCTAACCCTAACCCTAACCCGTACTCTAACCCGAACCCTAACCCTAACCCGAACCCGATCCCTAACCCTAACCCAAACCCTAACCCAAACCCTAACCCTAACCCTAAACCTAACCCTAACCCGAACCCTAACCCTAACCCGAACCCTAACCCTAACCCTAACCCGAACCCTAACCCGAACCCTAAACCGAACCCTAAACCTAACCCTAACCGGAACCCGAACCCTAACCCTAACCCGAACCCTAACCCTAACCCGAACCCTAACCCTAACCCTAACCCGAACCCGAACCCGAACCCTAAACCTAACTCAAAACCGAACCCTACCCCTAACCCGAACCCTAACCCTAACCCTAACCCGAACCCTAACCCTAACCCTAACCCTAACCCTAACCCTAACCCGAACACTAACCCTAACCCGAACCCGAACCCGAACCCTAACCCTAACCCGAACCCTAAACCAAACCCTAAACCTAACCCTAACTCTAACCCGAACCCTAACACTAACCCTAAATCTAACCCTAACCCTAACACGAACCCTAACCCTACCCCGAACCCTAGCCCTAACCCTAACCCTAACCCTAACCCTAACCCTAACACTAACCCCTAACCCTAACTCTAACACTAACCCTAACCCTAAAACCTAACCCTAACCCGAAGCCTAAACCTAACCCTAACCCTAACCCTAACCCGAAACCTAACCCTAAACCTAACCCAAACCCTAACCCTAACCCGTACACTAACCCTAACCCGAACCCTAAACCGAACCCTAACCCTAACACTAACCCTAACCCAAACCCTAACCCTAACATTAACCCGAACCCGAACCAACCCGAACCCGAACACTTACCCTAACCCGAACCCGAACCCTAACCCTAAACCTAACCCGACCCTAACCCTAACACTAACCCGAACCCTAACCGTAACCCGAACCCTAACCCTAAACCTAACCCGAACCCAACACTAACCCGAACCCTAACCCTAAACCGAACCCTAACCCTAACACTAACCCTTATCCGAAACCTAAACCTAAACTAAACCCTAACCCTAAATCTAACCCGAACCCTAACCCGAACCCTAACCCTAATACGAACCCGAACCCTAACACTAAACCTAACCCTAAACATAACCCTAACCCTAACCCTAACCCTAACCCTAACCCGAACCCTAAGCCTAACCCTAAACCTAACCCGAACCCTAACCCGAACCCTAACCCTAACCCTAACCCAAACCCGAACCCTAATCCGAAACCGAAACCTAACCCGAAACCTAACCCTAACCCTAACCTGAAATCTAACCCGAACCCTAACCCTAACCCGAACCCGAACCCGAACCCTAACCCTAACCCAAACCCTAACCGAACCCTAAACATAACCCTAACCCTAACCCGAACCCTAACCCTAACCCGAACCCTAACACTAACCCTAACCCGAACACTAACCCCTAACCCTAACCCGAACCCTAACCCTAACCCTAACCGGAACCCGAACCCTAACCCTAGCCCAAACACTAAACCTAACCCGAACCCGAACCCTAACCCTAACATGAACCCGAACCCGAACCCTTACCCTAACTCAAAACTGAACCCTAACCCTAACCCGAAACATAAACCTAACCCGAACCCTAACCCTAACCCTAACCCTAACCCGAAACCTAACCCTAAAGCGAACCCGAAACCAAATCCGATCCCAACCCCTAACCCTAACCTGAACCCGAACCCTAACCCTAAACCTAACCCAAACCCTAACCCTAACCCGAACACTAACCGTAACCCGAACCCTAACCCTAAACCTAACACGAACCCTAACCCTAACCCGAACCCTAACCCTAAACCTAACCCTAACCCGAACCCTAAACCTAACCCTAACCTGAACACTAACCACTAACTCTAACCCGAACCCGAACCCTTACCCGAACCCGAACCCTAACCCGAACCCGAACCCGAAACCTAACCCGAACCCGAACCCGAACCCTAACCCTAAACCTAACCCGAACCCTAACCGTAAACCTAACCCTAACCCTAACCCGAACCCTAACCCTAACCCTAACTCTAACCCTAAACCTAACCCTAACCCGAACCCTAAACATAACCCAAACCCGAACCCTAACCGAACCCTAACCCGAACCCTAACCCGAACACTAACCCTAACCCTAACCCTAACCCGAACCCGAACCCTAACCCTTACCCTAACCCGAACCCTAACCCTAACCCGAACCCTAACCCTAACCCTAACCCGAACCGTAACCCTAACCCTAACCCAAACCCTAACCCTAACCCTAACCCGAACCCTAACCCTAACCCGAACCCTAATCCTTACCCTAACCCGAACCCTAACCCTAACCCGAACCCTAACCCTAACCCTAACCCGAAACCAAACCCTAACCCGAACCCTAACCCTAACCCGAACCCTA
>JAVLSZ010000008.1:78262500-78270000 GCA_032313775.1 Urocyon cinereoargenteus
TAACTCTAACCCGAACCCTAACCCTAAACCTAAACCTAACCCTAACCCTAACCCGAACCCCAACCCTTCCCCGAACCCTAACCCTAACACTAACCCTAACCCTAACCCGAACTCGAACCCGAACCCGAACCCTAACCTGAACCCGAACCCGAACCCTAACCCTAACCCGAACCCTAACCCTAACCTTAACCCTAACCCTAACCCGAACCCTAACCCTAACGCTAACCCGAACCCTAACCCTAACCCGAACCCTAACCCCTAACCCTAACCCGAACCCTAACCCTAACCCTAACCGGAACCCGAACCCTAACCCTAACCAAACACTAACCCTAACCCGAACCCGAACCCTAACCCTAACCCGAACCCGAACCCTAACCCTAACTCAAAACTGAACCCTAACCCTAACCCGAAACCTAACCCTAACCCGAAACCTAACCCTAACCCTAACCCTAACCCGAAACCTAACCCTAACGCGAACCCGAAACCAAACCCAATCCGAAACCCTAACCCTAACCCGAACCCGAACCCTAACCCTAAACCTAACCCAAACCCTAACCCTAACCCTAACCCGAACCCTAACCGTAACCCGAACCCTAACCCTAAACCTAACACGAACCCTAACCCTAACCCGAACCCTAACCCTAATCCTAACCCTAACCCTAACCCGAACCCTAACCCGAACCCTAAACCTAACCCTAACTTGAACACTAACCCCTAACCCTAACCCGACCCGAACCCTTACCCGAACCTGAACCCTAACCCGAAACCGAACCCTAACCCGAACCCGAACCCGAACCCTAACCCTAAACCTAACCCGAACCCTAACCCTAAACCTAACCCTAACCCTAACCCGAACCCTAACCCTAACCCTAACTCTAAACCTAAACCTACCCTAACCCGAACCCTAAACCTAACCCTAACCCGAACCCTAAACCGAACCCTAACCCGAACCCTAACCCGAACCCTAACCCTAACCCTAACCCTAACCCGAACCCGAACCCTAACTCGAACCCAACCCTAACCCTAAACCGAACCCTCTCCCGAACCCTAACCCGAACACTAACCCTAACCCTTACCGGAACCCTAACCCGAAACCTAACCCTACCCTAACCCGAACACTAACCCTAACCCTAACCCTAACCCTAACCCTAACCCGAACCCTAACCTGAACCATAACCCTAACCCGAACCCTAACCCTAACCCTAACCCGAACCCGAACACTAACCCTAACCCGAAACCTAACCCGAACCCAACACTAACCCGAACCCTAACCCTAACCCGAACCCTAACTCTAACCCTAACCCTAACACGAAACCTAAACCTAACCTGAAACCTAACCCTAAACCTAACCCGAACCCTAACCCGAACCCTAACCCTAACCCGAACCCGAACCCTAACACTAAACCTAACCCTAACCATAACCCTAACCCTTACCCTAACCCTAACCCTAACCCGAACCCTAAGCCTAACCCTAACCCTAACACGAACCCTAAACCTAAACCGAACCCTAACCCGAAACCTAACCCTAACCCTAACCCGTACTCTAACCCGAACCCTAACCCTAACCCGAACCCGAAACCTAACCCTAACCCAAACCCTAACGCAAACCCTAACCCTAACACTAACCCTAACCCTAACCCGAACCCTAACCCTAACCCGAACCCTAACCCTAACCCTAACCCGAAACCTAACCCCTAACCCTAACCCGAACCCTAAACCTAACCCTAACCGGAACCCGAACCCTAACCCTAACCCGAACCCTAACCGTAACCCGAACCCTAAACCTAACCCTAACCCTAACCCTAACCCGAACCCGAACCCGAACCCTAACCCTAACTCAAAACCGAACCCTAACCCGAACCCTAACCCTAACCCTAACCCGAACCCTAACCCTAACCCTAACCCTAACCCTAACCCTAACCCGAACACTAACCCTAACCCGAAACCGAACCCGAACCCTAACCCTAACCCGAACCCTAAACCAAACCCTAACCCTACACCTAACTCTAACCCGAACCCTAACCCTAACCCTAAACCGAACCCTAACCCTAACCCGAACCCTAAACCTACCCCGAACCCTAACCCTAACCCTAACCCTAACCCTTACACTAACACTAACCCCTAACCCTAACCCTAACCCTAACCCTAAAACCTAACCCTAATCCGAAACCTAAACCTAACCCTAACCCTAACCTTAACCCGAAACCTAACCCTAAACCTAACCCTAACCCTAACCCTAACCCGTACCCTTACCCTAACCCGAACCCTAAACCGAACCCTAACCCTAACGCTAACCCTAACCCTAACCCAAACCCTAACCCTAACACTAACCCGAACCCGAACCAACCCGAACCCGAACCCTAACCCGAACCCGAACCCTAACCCTAAACCAAACCCGACCCTAACCCTAACACTAAACCGAACCCTAACCGTAACCCGAACCCTAACCCTAAACCTAACCCGAAACCTAACCCTACCCCGAACCCTAACCCTAACACTAACCCTAAACCTAACCCCTAACCCTAAACCTAACCCTAACCCTAACACTAACCCTAAAACCTAACCCTAACCCGAACCCTAACCCTAACCCTGAACCTAACCCTAACCCAAACCCTAACCCTAAAATAACCCTAACCCTAACCCTAACCCGTACCCTAACCCTAACCCGAACCCTAACCCGAACCCTAACCCTAACCCTAACCCTAACCCTAACCCGAACCCTAACCCTAACCCGAACCCGAACCCGAACCCTAACCCGAACCCGAACCCTAACCCGAACCCTAACCCTTACCCTAACCCGAAACCTAACCCTAAACCGAACCCTAACCCGAACCCTAACCCGAACCCTAAACTGAACCCTAACCCGAACCCTAGCCCTAAACCTAACCCGAATCCTAACCCTAACCCTAACCCAAACCCTAACACGAACCCTAACCCTAACCCTAACCCCTAACCCTAACCCGAACCCTAACCCTAACTCGAACACTAACCCTAACCCTAACCCGAATCCTACCCTAACCCTAAACCGAACCCTAACCCTAATCCGAACCCGATCCCTAAACCGAAACCTAACCCTAAACTTAACTCGAACCCTAAACCTAACCCGAACCCGAAACCTAACCCTAACCCGAACACTAACCCGAACCCTAACCCGAACCCTAACCCGAACCCTAACCCGAACCCGAACCCGAACCCGAACCCTAACCTGAACCCGAACCCGAACCCTAACCCTAACCCGAACCCTAACCCTAACCTTAACCCTAACGCTAACCCTAACCCGAACCCTAACCCTAACCCTAACCCGAACCCTAACCCTAACCCGAACCCTAACCCTAACCCGAACCCGAACCCAAACCCTAACCCTAACCCGAAACCTAAACCAAACCCTAACCCTAACCCTAACTCTAACCCGAACCCTAACCCTAAACCTAAACCTAACCTAACCCTAACCCGAACCCTAACCCTTCCCCGAACCCTAACCCTAACCCGAAACCGAACCCTAACCCGAAACCTAACCCTAACCCTAACCCGAAATCTAACCCTAACCCTAACCCTAACCCGAACCCGAACCCGAACCCGAACCCTAACCCAAACCCTTACCCGAACCCTAACCCGAACCCTAACCCTAACCCTAACCCTGACCCGAACCCTAACCCTAACCCGAACCCTAACCCTAACCCGAACCCGAACCCTAACCCCTAACCCTAAACCGAACCCTAACCCTAACCCTAACCGGAACCCGAGCCCTAACCCTAACCCAAACACTAACCCTAACCCGAACCCGAACCCTAACCCTAACCCGAACCCGAACCCTAAACCTAACTCAAAACTGAACCCTAACCCTAACCCGAAACCTAACCCTAACCCGAACCCTAACCCTATCCCTAACCCTAACCCGAAACCTAAACCTAACGCGAACCCGAAACCAAATCCGATCCCAAAACCTAACCCTAACCCGAACCCGAACCCTAACCCTAAACCTAACCCAAACACTAACCCTAACCCTAACCCGAACCCTAACCGTAACCCGAACCCTAACACTAAACCTAACACGAACCCTAACCCGAACCCGAACCCTAACCCTAACCCTAACCCTAACCCGAACCCTAACCTGAACCCTAAACCTAACCCTAACGTGAACACTAACCCCTAACCCTAACCCGAACCCGAACCCTTACCCGAACCCGAACCCTAACCCGAACCCGAACCCGAACCCTAACCCGAACCCGAACCCGAACCCTAACCCTAAACCTAAACCGAACCCTAACCCTAACCCTAAACCGAACCCTACCCTAACCCTAACCCGAAACCTAACCCGAACCCAACACTAACCCGAACCCTAACCCTAAACCGAACCCTAACCCTAACCCTAACCCGAAACCTAAACCTAACCTGAACCCTAACCCTAAACCTAACCCGAACCCTAACCCGAAACCTAACCCTAACCCGAACCCGAACCCTAACACTAAACCTAACCCTAAACATAACCCTAACCCTTACCCTAACCCTAACCCTAACCCGAACCCTAAGCCTAACCCTAACCCTAACCCGAACCCTAACCCGAAACCGAACCCTAACCCGAAACCTAACCCTAACCCTAACCCGTACTCTAACCCGAACCCTAACCCTAACCCGATCCCGAACCCTAACCCTAACCCAAACCCTAACCCAAAGCCTAACCCTAACCCTAACCCTAACCCGAACCCTAACCCTAACCCTAACCCGAACCCTAACCCTAACCCGATCCCTAACCCTAACCCTAACCTGAACCCGAACCCGAACCCTAACCCTAACTCAAAACCGAACCCTAACCCTAACCCGAACCCTAACCCTAACCCTAACCCGAACCCTAACCCTAACCCTAACCCTAACCCTGACCCTAACCCGAACACTAACCCTAACCCGAACCCGAACCCGAACCCTAACCCTAACCCGAACCCTAAACCAAACCCTAACCCTAACCCTAACTCTAACCCGAACCCTAACCCTAACCCTAAACCGAACCCTAACCCTAACCCGAACCCTAAACCTACCCCGAACCCTAACCCTAACCCTAACCCTAACCCTAACCCTAAAACCTAACCCTAACCCGAACCCTAAACCTAACCCTAACCCTGACCCTAACCCGAAACCTAACCCTAAACTTAACCCTAACCCTAACCCTAACCCGTACCCTAACCCTAACCCGAACCCTAAACCGAACCCTAACCCTAACCCTAACCCTAACCCTAACCCAAACCCTAACCCTAACACTAACCCGAACCCGAACCAACCCGAACCCGAACCCTAACCCTAACCCGAACCCGAACCCTAACCCTAAACCTAACCCGACCCTAACCCTAACACTAACCCGAACCCTAACCGTAACCCGAACCCTAACCCTAAACCTAACCCGAACCCTAACCCTGACCCGAACCCTAACCCTAACCCTAACCCGAACCCTAACCCGAACCCTAACCCTAACCCTAACCTGAACACTAACCCCTAACGCTAAACCAAATCCGAACCCTTACCCGAACCCGAACCCTAACCCGAACCTGAACCCGACCCGAACCCTAACCCGAACCCGAACCCGAAACCTAACCCGAACCCAACACTAACCCGAACCCTAACCCTAACCCGAACCCTAACTCTAACCCTAACCCTAACACGAAACCTAAACCTAACCTGAAACCTAACCCTAAACCTAACCCGAACCCTAACCCGAACCCTAACCCTAACCCGAACCCGAACCCTAACACTAAACCTAACCCTAACCATAACCCTAACCCTTACCCTAACCCTAACCCTAACCCGAACCCTAAGCCTAACCCTAACCCTAACACGAACCCTAAACCTAAACCGAACCCTAACCCGAAACCTAACCCTAACCCTAACCCGTACTCTAACCCGAACCCTAACCCTAACCCGAACCCGAAACCTAACCCTAACCCAAACCCTAACGCAAACCCTAACCCTAACACTAACCCTAACCCTAACCCGAACCCTAACCCTAACCCGAACCCTAACCCTAACCCTAACCCGAAACCTAACCCCTAACCCTAACCCGAACCCTAAACCTAACCCTAACCGGAACCCGAACCCTAACCCTAACCCGAACCCTAACCGTAACCCGAACCCTAAACCTAACCCTAACCCTAACCCTAACCCGAACCCAAACCCGAACACTAACCCTAACTCAAAACCGAACCCTAACCCGAACCCTAACCCTAACCCTAACCCGAACCCTAACCCTAACCCTAACCCTAACCCTAACCCTAACCCGAACACTAACCCTAAACCGAAACCGAACCCGAACCCTAACCCTAACCCGAACCCTAAACCAAACCCTAACCCTACACCTAACTCTAACCCGAACCCTAACCCTAACCCTAAACCGAACCCTAACCCTAACCCGAACCCTAAACCTACCCCGAACCCTAACCCTAACCCTAACCCTAACCCTTACCCTAACACTAACCCCTAACCCTAACCCTAACCCTAACCCTAAAACCTAACCCTAATCCGAAACCTAAACCTAACCCTAACCCTAACCTTAACCCGAAACCTAACCCTAAACCTAACCCTAACCCTAACCCTAACCCGTACCCTTACCCTAACCCGAACCCTAAACCGAACCCTAACCCTAACGCTAACCCTAACCCTAACCCAAACCCTAACCCTAACACTAACCCGAACCCGAACCAACCCGAACCCGAACCCTAACCCTAACCCGAACCCGAACCCTAACCCTAAACCAAACCCGACCCTAACCCTAACACTAAACCGAACCCTAACCATAACCCGAACCCTAACCCTAAACCTAACCCGAAACCTAACCCTACCCCGAACCCTAACCCTAACACTAACCCTAAACCTAACCCCTAACCCTAACCCTAACCCTAACCCTAACACTAACCCTAAAACCTAACCCTAACCCGAACCCTAACCCTAACCCTGAACCTAACCCTAACCCAAACCCTAACCCTAAAATAACCCTAACCCTAACCCTAACCCGTACCCTAACCCTAACCCGAACCCTAACCCGAACCCTAACCCTAACCCTAACCCTAACCCTAACCCGAACCCTAACCCTAACCCGAACCCGAACCCGAACCCTAACCCGAACCCGAACCCTAACCCGAACCCTAACCCTTACCCTAACCCGAAACCTAACCCTAACCCGAACCCTAACCCGAACCCTAACCCGAACCCTAAACTGAACCCTAACCCGAACCCTAGCCCTAAACCTAACCCGAATCCTAACCCTAACCCTAACCCAAACCCTAACACGAACCCTAACCCTAACCCTAACCCCTAACCCTAACCCGAACCCTAACCCTAACTCGAACACTAACCCTAACCCTAACCCGAATCCTAACCCTAACCCTAAACCGAACCCTAACCCTAATCCGAACCCGATCCCTAAACCGAAACCTAACCCTAAACTTAACTCGAACCCTAAACCTAACCCGAACCCGAAACCTAACCCTAACCCGAACCCTAACCCTAACCCGAACC
>JAVLSZ010000008.1:78272500-78277500 GCA_032313775.1 Urocyon cinereoargenteus
AACCCTAACCCTAACCCTAACCCTAACCCAAACCCTAACCCTAACACTAACCCGAACCCGAACCAACCCGAACCCGAACCCTAACCCTAACCCGAACCCGAACCCTAACCCTAAACCTAACCCGACCCTAACCCTAACACTAACCCGAACCCTAACCGTAACCCGAACCCTAACCCTAAACCTAACCCGAACCCTAACCCTAACCCGAACCCTAACCCTAACCCTAACCCGAACCCTAACCCGAACCCTAACCCTAACCCTAACCTGAACACTAACCCCTAACGCTAAACCAAACCCGAACCCTTACCCGAACCCGAACCCTAACCCGAACCTGAACCCGACCCGAACCCTAACCCGAACCCGAACCCGAACCCTAACCCTAACCCTAACCCTAACCCTAACCCTAACCCTAACCCTAACTCTAACCCTAAACCTAACCCTAACCCGAACCCTAACCCTAACCCTAACCCGAACCCTAACCCTAACCCGAACCCTAACCCTAACCCTAACCCGAACCCGAACCCTAACCCAAACCCGAAACCTAACCCGAACCCAACACTAACCCGAAACCTAACCCTAAACCGAACCCTAACCCTAACCCTAACCCTAACCCGAAACCTAAAACTAACCTGAACCCTAACCATAAACCTAACCCGAACCCTAACCCGAACCCTAACCCTAACACGAACCCGAACCCGAACACTAAACCTAACCCGAACCCTAACCCGAACCCTAACACTAACCCTAACCCTAACCCTAACCCTAACCCTAAACCTAACCCAAACCCTAACACGAACCCTAACACTAACCCTAACCCTAACCCTAACCCTAACCCGAACCCTAACACTAAACCTAACCGGAACCCGAAACCTAACCCTAACCCGAACCCTAACCCTAACCCGAAACCTAACCCTAACCCGATCCCGAACCCGAACCCGAACCCTAACCTAACTCAAACCCGAACCCTAACCCTAACCCGAACCCTAACGGTAACCCTAACCCGAACCCTAAACCTAACCCTAACCCGAACCCCAACCCTAACCCGAACCCTAACCCTAACCCGAACCCGAACCCGAACCCTAACCCTAACCCGAACCCTAAACCAAACCCTAACCCTCACCCTAACTCTAACCCGAACCCTAACCCTAACCCTAAACCTAACCCTAACCCTAACCCGAAACCTAACACTACCCCGAACCCTAACCTTAACCCTAACCCTAACCCCTAACCCTAACCCTAACCCTAACCCTAAAACCTAACCCTAACCCGAACCCTAACCCTAACCCTAACCCTAACCCTAACCCGAACCCTAACCCTAAACCTAACCCTAACCCTAACACTAACCCATACCCTAAACCTAACCCGAACCCTAAACCGAACCCTAACCTTAACCCTAACCCTAACCCTTACCCGAACCCTAACCCTAACCCTTACCCGAACCCGAACCCTAACCCGAACCCGAACCCTAACCCGAAACCTAACCCTTACCCTAACCCGAACCCTAAACCTAACACGAAACCTAACCCGAACCCTAACCCGAACCCTAACCCGAACCCTTACCCAAAACCTAAACCTAACCCTAAACCGAACCCTAACCCGAAACCTAACCCTAACCCGAACCCTAACCCGAACCCTAACCCGAACACTAAACCGAACCCTAACCCGAACCCTAGCCCTAAACCTAACCCGAACCCTAACCCTAACCCTAACCCAAACCATAACTCGAACCCTAAACCTAACCCTAACCCCTAACCCTAACCCGAACCCTAACCCTAACTCGAACACTAACCGTAACCCTAACCAGAATCCTAACCCTAACCCTAACCCTAACCCGAACCCTAACCCTAACCCTAATCCGAACCCGATCCCTAAACCGAAACCTAACCCTAACCCTAACCCGAACCCTAAACCTAACCGGAACCCGAAACCTAACCCTAACCCGAACACTAACCCGAACCCTAACCCGAACCCTAACCCGAACCCTAACCCGAACCCTAACCCGAACCCGAACCCGAACCCGAACCCTAACCTGAACCCGAACCCGAACCCTAACCCTAACCCGAACCCTAACCCTAACCTTAACCCTAACGCTAACCCTAACCCGAACCCTAACCCTAACCCTAAACCGAACCCTAACCCTAACCCGAACCCTAACCCTAACCTGAACCCAAACCCGAACCCTAAGCCGAACCCTAATCCAAAACCTAACCCTAACCCTAACTCTAACCCGAACCCTAACCCTAAACCTAAACCTAACCCTAAACCTAACTCGAACCCTAACCCTTCCCCGAACCCTAACCCTAACACTAACCCTAACCCTAACCCTAACCCGAACCCGAACCCGAACCCGAACCCTAACCTGAACCCGAACCCGAACCCTAACCCTAACCCTAACCCGAACCCTAACCCTAACCCGAACCCTAACCCCTAACCCTAACCCGAACCCTAACCCTAACCCTAACCGGAACTGAACCCTAACCCTAGCCCGAACCCGAACCCTAACCCGAACCCGAACCCTATCCCGAACCCTAACGCTTACCCTAACCCGAAACCTAACCCTAACACGAACCCTAACCCGAACCCTAACCCGAACCCTAAACCGAACCCTAACCCGAACCCTAGCCCTAAACCTAAACCGAACCCTAACCCTAACCCTAACTCAAACCCTAACACGAACCCTAAACCTAACCCTAACCCCTAACCCTAACTCGAACCCTAACCCTAACTCGAACACTAACCCTAACCCTAACCCGAATCCTAACCCTAACCCTAACCCTAACCCTAAACCGAACCCTAACCCTAAACGTAACCCTAACCCTAACCCTAACCCTAACGCTAACCCTAACCCGAACCCTAACCCTAACCCTAACCCGAACCCTAACCCTAACCCGAACCGTAACCCTAACCCGAACCCGAACCCGAACCCTAACCCTAAGCCGAACCCTAAACCAAACCCTAACCCTAACCCTAACTCTAACCCGAACCCTAACCCTAAACCTAAACCTAACCCTAACCCTAACCCGAACCCCAACCCTTCCCCGAACCCTAACCCTAACACTAACCCTAACCCTAACCCGAACTCGAACCCGAACCCGAACCCTAACCTGAACCCGAACCCGAACCCTAACCCTAACCCGAACCCTAACCCTAACCTTAACCCTAACCCTAACCCGAACCCTAACCCTAACGCTAACTCGAACCCTAACCCTAACCCGAACCCTAACCCCTAACCCTAACCCGAACCCTAACCCTAACCCTAACCGGAACCCGAACCCTAACCCTAACCCAAACACTAACCCTAACCCGAACCCGAACCCTAACCCTAACCCGAACCCGAACCCTAACCCTAACTCAAAACTGAACCCTAACCCTAACCCGAAACCTAACCCTAACCCGAAACCTAACCCTAACCCTAACCCTAACCCGAAACCTAACCCTAACGCAAACCCGAAACCAAACCCAATCCGAAACCCTAACCCTAACCCGAACCCGAACCCTAACCCTAAACCTAACCCAAACCCTAACCCTAACCCTAACCCGAACCCTAACCGTAACCCGAACCCTAACCCTAAACCTAACACGAACCCTAACCCTAACCCGAACCCTAACCCTAATCCTAACCCTAACCCTAACCCGAACCCTAACCCGAACCCTAAACCTAACCCTAACTTGAACACTAACCCCTAACCCTAACCCGACCCGAACCCTTACCCGAACCTGAACCCTAACCCGAAACCGAACCCTAACCCGAACCCGAACCCGAACCCTAACCCTAAACCTAACCCGAACCCTAACCCTAAACCTAACCCTAACCCTAACCCGAACCCTAACCCTAACCCTAACTCTAAACCTAAACCTAACCCTAACCCGAACCCTAAACCTAACCCTAACCCGAACCCTAAACCGAACCCTAACCCGAACCCTAAACCGAACCCTAACCCTAACCCTAACCCTAACCCGAACCCGAACCCTAACTCGAACCCAACCCTAACCCTAACCCGAACCCTCTCCCGAACCCTAACCCGAACACTAACCCTAACCCTTACCGGAACCCTAACCCGAAACCTAACCCTACCCTAACCCGAACACTAACCCTAACCCTAACCCTAACCCTAACCCTAACCCGAACCCTAACCTGAACCATAACCCTAACCCGAACCCTAACCCTAACCCTAACCCGAACCCGAACACTAACCCTAACCCGAAACCTAACCCGAACCCAACACTAACCCGAACCCTAACCCTAACCCGAACCCTAACTCTAACCCTAACCCTAACACGAAACCTAAACCTAACCTGAAACCTAACCCTAAACCTAACCCGAACCCTAACCCGAACCCTAACCCTAACCCGAACCCGAACCCTAACACTAAACCTAACCCTAACCATAACCCTAACCCTTACCCTAACCCTAACCCTAACCCGAACCCTAAGCCTAACCCTAACCCTAACACGAACCCTAAACCTAAACCGAACCCTAACCCGAAACCTAACCCTAACCCTAACCCGTACTCTAACCCGAACCCTAACCCTAACCCGAACCCGAAACCTAACCCTAACCCAAACCCTAACGCAAACCCTAACCCGAACCCTAACCCTAACCCTAACCCGAACCCTAACCCTAACCCGATCCCTAACCCTAACCCTAACCTGAACCCGAACCCGAACCCTAACCCTAACTCAAAACCGAACCCTAACCCTAACCCGAACCCTAACCCTAACCCTAACCCGAACCCTAACCCTAACCCTAACCCTAACCCTGACCCTAACCCGAACACTAACCCTAACCCGAACCCGAACCCGAACCCTAACCCTAACCCGAACCCTAAACCAAACCCTAACCCTAAACCTAACTCTAACCCGAACCCTAACCCTAACCCTAAACCGAACCCTAACCCTAACCCGAACCCTAAACCTACCCCGAACCCTAACCCTAACCCTAACCCTAACCCTAACCCTAAAACCTAACCCTAACCCGAACCCTAAACCTAACCCTAACC
>JAVLSZ010000008.1:78282500-78285000 GCA_032313775.1 Urocyon cinereoargenteus
AAACCTAACCCTAAACTTAACCCTAACCCTAACCCTAACCCGTACCCTAACCCTAACCCGAACCCTAAACCGAACCCTAACCCTAACCCTAACCCTAACCCTAACCCAAACCCTAACCCTAACACTAACCCGAACCCGAACCAACCCGAACCCGAACCCTAACCCTAACCCGAACCCGAACCCTAACCCTAAACCTAACCCGACCCTAACCCTAACACTAACCCGAACCCTAACCGTAACCCGAACCCTAACCCTAAACCTAACCCGAACCCTAACCCTAACCCGAACCCTAACCCTAACCCTAACCCGAACCCTAACCCGAACCCTAACCCTAACCCTAACCTGAACACCTACCCCTAACGCTAAACCAAACCCGAACCCTTACCCGAACCCGAACCCTAACCCGAACCTGAACCCGACCCGAACCCTAACCCGAACCCGAACCCGAACCCTAACCCTAACCCTAACCCTAACCCTAACCCTAACCCTAACTCTAACCCTAAACCTAACCCTAACCCGAACCCTAACCCTAACCCTAACCCGAACCCTAACCCTAACCCGAACCCTAACCCTAACCCTAACCCGAACCCGAACCCTAACCCAAACCCGAAACCTAACCCGAACCCAACACTAACCCGAAACCTAACCCTAAACCGAACCCTAACCCTAACCCTAACCCTAACCCGAAACCTAAAACTAACCTGAACCCTAACCATAAACCTAACCCGAACCCTAACCCGAACCCTAACCCTAACACGAACCCGAACCCGAACACTAAACCTAACCCGAACCCTAACCCGAACCCTAACCCTAACCCTAAACCTAACCCTAACCCTAACCCGAAATCTAACACTACCCCGAACCCTAACCTTAACCCTAACCCTAACCCCTAACCCTAACCCTAACCCTGACCCTAAAACCTAACCCTAACCCTAACCCTAACCCTAACCCTAACCCTAACCCTAACCCGAACCCTAACCCTAAACCTAACCCTAAACCTAACACTAATCCGTACCCTAAACCTAACCCGAACCCTAAACCGAACCCTAACCTTAACCCTAACCCTAACCCTTACCCGAACCCTAACCCTAACCCTTACCCGAACCCGAACCCTAACCCGAACCCGAACCCTAACCCGAAACCTAACCCTTACCCTAACCCGAACCCTAAACCTAACACGAAACCTAACCCGAACCCTAACCCGAACCCTAACCCGAACCCTTACCCGAAACCTAAACCTAACCCTAAACCGAACCCTAACCCGAACCCTAGCCCTAACCCTAACCCGAACGCTAACCCTAAACCTAACCCAAACCCTAACCTGAACCCTAACCCTAACACTAACCCTAACCCTAACCCGAACCCTAACCCTAAAACTAACCCTAACCCTAACCCCTAACCCAGACCCGAACCCGAAACCTAACCCTAACCCGAACCCTAACCCGAACCCTAACACTAACCCTAACCCTAACCCTAACCCTAACCCTAACCCTAAACCTAACCCAAACCCTAACCCGAACCCTAACACTAACCCTAACCCTAACCCTAACCCTAACCCGAACCCTAACACTAAACCTAACCGGAACCCGAAACCTAACCCTAACCCGAACCCTAACCCTAACCCGAAACCTAACCCTAACCCGAACCCGAACCCGAACCCGAACCCTAACCTAACTCAAACCCGAACCCTAACCCTAACCCGAACCCTAACGGTAACCCTAACCCGAACCCTAAACCTAACCCTAACCCGAACCCCAACCCTAACCCGAACCCGAACCCTAACCCGAACCCGAACCCTAACCCTAACCCGAACACTAACCCTAACCCGAACCCTAACCCGAACCCTAACCCTAACCCTAACCCGAACCCTAACCCTAACACTAACCCAAACCCTAACCCGAACCCTAACCCTAACCATAACCCTAACCCGATCCCTAAACCTAACCCTAACCCGAACCCTAACCCCTAACCCGAACCCGAACACGAACTCTAACGCGAACCCGAACCCTTACCCTACCCCGAACCCGAACCCAAACCATAAACCTAACCCTAACCCGAACCCTATCCCTAACCCTAACCCTAACCGTAACACGAACCCTAAGCCTAACCCTAACCCTAACCCGAACCCGAACCCGAACCCTAACCCTAACCCTAACCCTAAACCTAACCCTAACCCTAACCCTAACCCCTAACACGAACCCTAACACTAACCCTAATGCTAACCCGTACAGTACCCCTAACCCTAAACCGAACCCTAACCTAACCCTAACCCTAACCCTAAACTTAACACTAACCCCTAAACCTAACCTGAACCTGAACCCTAACCCGAACCCGAACCCTAGCCCGAACCCGAAACTTAACCCAAACCCGAACCCGAACCTGAACCCTAACCCTAACCCTAACTCGAACCCTAACCCTAACCCTAACCCTAACCCGAACCCGAACCCTAACCCAAACTCTAACCCTAACCCTAACCCGAACCCGAACCCTAACCCTAACC
>JAVLSZ010000008.1:78292500-78297500 GCA_032313775.1 Urocyon cinereoargenteus
GAACCCTAACCCTAACCCTAACCCTAACCCTAACCCTAACCCTAAACCCTAACACGAACCCTAACCCTAACCCTAACGCTAACCCGTACCGTACCCCTAACCCTAACCCGAACCCTAACCCGAACCCTAACCCTAACCCTAAACTTAACACTAACCCCTAACCCTAACCTGAACCTGAACCCTAACCCGAACCCGAACCCTAGCCCGAACCCGAACCTTAACCCAAACCCGAACCCGAACCCGAACCCTAACCCTAACCCTAACTCGAACCCTAACCCTAACCCTAACCCTAACCCTAACCCGAACCCGAACCCGAACCCTAACCCAAACCCTAACCCTAACCCTAACCCGAACCCAAACCCTAACCCTAAATCTAACCCGAACCTTAACCCTAACCCGAACCCTAAACCTAACCCGATCCCGAACCCGAACACTAACCCTAACCCGAACCCTAAACCTAACCCTAACCCTAACCCGCACCCTAACCCAAACACGAACCCTAACCCGAACCCGAACCCTAACCCTAACCCGAACCCGAACCCTAACCCGAACCCTAACCCTAAACCTAAACCGAACCCTAACCCTAACCCTAACCCGAACCCTAACCCTAACCCGAAACCTAACCCGAACCCTAACCCTAAACCTAACCCGAACCTTAACCCGAACCCTAACCCTAACCCTAACACTAACCCTAACCCCTAACCCTAACCCGAACCCTAACCCTAAAACTAAACCTAACCCTAATCCGAACCCTAACCCTAACCATAACCCTAAACCGAACCCTAACCCTAACCCTAAACCTAACCCTAACCCGAACCCTAACCCGAACCCTAACCCTAACCCTAACCCGAACCCGAACCCTAACCCTAACCCTAACCCGAAAACGAACCCTAACCCGAACCCGAACCCTAAACCTAAACCTAACCCTAAACCGAGCCCTAACCCTAACCCGAACCCTAACCCTAACACTAACCCTAAACCGAAACCTAAACCTAACCTGAACCCTAAACCTAAACCTAACCCGAACCCTAACCCGAACCCTAACCCTAACCCGAACCCGAACGCTAACGCTAAACCTAAACCTAACCCTAATCCTAATCCTAACCCTAACCCGAACACTAACCCGAACCCGAACCCTAACCCTAACCCGAAACCTAACCCTAACACTAACCCAAACCCTAACCCGAACCCTAACCCTAACCATAACCCTAACCCTAACCCGATCCCTAAACCTAACCCTAACCCGAACCCTAACCCAAACACGAACCCTAACCCGAACCCGAACCCTAACCCTAACCCGAACCCGAACCCTAACCCGAACCCTAACCCTAAACCTAAACCGAACCCTAACCCTAACCCTAACCCGAACCCTAACCCTAACCCGAAACCTACCCGAACCCTAACCCTAAACCTAACCCGAACCTTAACCCGAACCCTAACCCTAACCCTAACACTAACCCTAACCCCTAACCCGAACCCGAACCCTAACGCTAAACCTAAACCTAACCCTAATCCTAACCCTAAAACTAACCCTTACCCGTACCCTAAACCGAACCCTAAGCCTAACTCTAACCCTAACCCGAACCCTAACCCGAACCCTAAACCTAACCCTAACCCGAACCCTAACCCGAAACCTAACCCTAAACCTAACCCGAACCCTAACCCTAACCCTAAACCTAACCCTAAACCGAACCCTAACCCTAACGCTAACCCTAACCCTAACCTCTAGCCTTAACCCGAACCGAAACCCTAAACCTAAACTTAACCCTAACCCGAACCCTAACCCTAACACTAACCCTAACCCTATCCCGAACCCTAACCCTAAACCTAACCCTAACCCTAACCCTAAACCTAACCCGATCCCTAACCCGAACCCTAACCCTAACCCTAACCCTAACCCGAACCCTACCCCTAACCCTAACCCGAACCAGAACCCTAACCCGAACCCGAACCCTAACCCGAACCCTAACCCTAACCCTAACCCGAACACTAACCCTAACCCGAACCCTAACCCGAACCCTAACCCTAACCCTAACCCGAACACTAACCCGAACCCTAACCCTAACCCTAACCCAAACCCTAACCCTAACACTAACCCAAACCCTAACCCGAACCCTAACCCTAACCCGAAACCTAAACCGAACCCTAACCCTAAACCTAACCCGAACCTTAACCCGAACCCTAACCCTAACACTAACACTAACCCTAACTCCTAACCCTAACCCGAACCCTAACCCTAAACCTAATCCTAACCCTAATCCGAACCCTAACCCTAACCCTAAACCTAAACCTAAACCGAACCCTAACACTAACCCTAAACCTAACCCTAACCCGAACCCTAACCCGAACCCTAACCCTAACCCTAAACCGAACCCTAACCCTAACCCTAACCCGAACACGAACCCTATCCCGAACCCGAACCCTAAACATAAACCTAACCCTAACCCGAGCCCTAACCCTAACCCGAACCCTAACCCTAACACTAACCCTAACCCGAAACCTAAACCTAACCTGAACCCTAACCCTAAACCTAACCCGAAACCTAACTCGAACCCTAACCCTAACCCGAACCCGAAACCTAACGCTAAACCTAAACCTAACCCTAATCCTAACCCTAAACCTAACCGTTACCCGTACCCTAAACCGAACCCTAAGCCTAACCCTAAACCTAACCCGAAACCTAACCCGAACCCTAAACCTAACCCTAACCCGAACCCTAACCCGAAACCTAACCCTAAACCTAACCCGAACCCTAACACTAAACCTAAACCTACCCCTAACCCTAACCCTAACCCCTAGCCTTAACCCGAACCCTAACCCTAAACCTAAACTTAACCCTAACCCGAACCCTAACCCTAACACTAACCCTAACCCTATCCCGAACCCTAACCCTAAACCTAACCCTAACCCTAACCCTAAACCTAACCCGATCCCTAACCCGAACCCTAACCCTAACCCTAACCCTAACCCGAACCCTACCCCTAACCCTAACCCGAACCAGAACCCTAACCCTAACCCTAAACCTAACCCTAACCCGAACCCTAACCCTAACCCTAACCCTAACCCTAACACCTAGCCTTAACCAGAACCCTAACCCTAAACCTAAACTTAACCCTAACCCGAACCCTAACCCTAACACTAACCCTAACCCTATCCCGAACCCTAACCCTAAACCTAAACCGAACCCTAACCCTAACCCTAACCCGAAAGCTAACCCTAACCCGAACACTAACCCTAACCCTAACCCGAACCCTAACCCGAAACCTAACCCTAACACTAACTTGAACACTAACCCCTCACCCTAACCCGAACCCGAAATCTTACCCGAACCCGAACCCTAACCCGAACCCGAACCCTAACCCGAACCCTAACCCTAACCCTAACCCGAACCCTAACCCTAAACCTAACCCTAACCCGAACACTAACCATAACCCTAACCCTAACCCTAACCCTAACCCTTAACCCTAACCCGAACCCTAACCCTAACCCTAACACGAACCCTCACCCTAACCCTAACCCTAACCCTAACCCGAACCCTAACCCTAAACCTAAACCTAACCCTAACCCTAACCCTAACCCTAACCCGAACCCTAAACCGAACCCTAAACCTAACCCTAACCCTAACCCGAACCCTAACCCTAACCCTAACCCTAACCCGAAACCTAACCCGAACCCTAAACCTAACCCTAACCCTAACCCGAACCCTAACCCTAACCCTAACCCGAACACGAACCCTAACCCGAACCCGAACCCTAAACCTAAACCTAACCCTAACCCGAGCCCTAACCCTAACCCGAACCCTAACCCTAACACTAACCCTAACCCGAAACCTAAACCTAACCTGAACCCTAAACCTAAACCTAACCCGAACCCTAACCCGAACCCTAACCCTAACCCGAACCCGAACCCTAACGCTAAACCTAAACCTAACCCTAATCCTAACCCTAACCCTAACCCGAACACTAACCCGAACCCGAACCCTAACCCTAACCCGAACCCTAACCCTAACACTAACCCAAACCCTAACCCGACCCCTAACCCTAACCATAACCCTAACCCTAACCCGAACCCTAAACCTAACCCTAACCCGAACCCTAACCCCTAACCCGAACCCGAACACGAACTCTAATGCGAACCCGAACCCTAACCCTACCCCGAACCCGAACACAAACCATAACCCTAACCCTAATCCGAACCCTATCCCTAACCCTAACCCTAACCGTAACACGAACCCTAAGCCTAACCCTAACCCTAACCCGAACCCGAACCCGAAACCTTACCCTAACCCTAACCCTAACCCTAACCCTAACCCTAACCCCTAACACGAACCCTAACACTAACCCTAACCCTAACCCTAACCCGTGCCGTACCCCTAAACCTAACCCGAAACCTAACCCGAACCCTAACCCTAACCCTAAACTTAACACTAACCCCTAACCCTAACCCGAACCTGAAACCTAACCCGAACACGAACCCTAGCCAGAACCCGAACCTTAACCCAAACCCGAACCAGAACCCGAACCCTAACCCTAACCCTAACTCGAACCCTAACCCTAACCCTAACCCTAACCCGAACCCGAACCCGAACCCTAACCCAAACCCTAACACTAACCCTAACACGAACCCGAACCCTAACCCTAAATCTAACCCGATCCTTAACCCTAACCCGAACCCTAAACCTAACCCGATCCCGAACCCGAAACCTAACCCTAACCCGAAACCTAAACCTAACCCTAACCCTAACCGGAACCCTAACCCAAACACGAACCCTAACCCGAACCCGAACCCTAACCCAAACCCGAAGCCGAACCCTAACCCGAACCCTAACCCTAACCCTAAACCGAACCCTAACCCTAACCCTAACCCGAACCCTAACCCTAACCCGAATCCTAACCTTAACCCTAAACAGAACCCTAACCCGAACCCTAACCCTAAACTGAACCCTAACCATAACCCTAACCCTAACCCTAACCCTAACCCGAACCCTAACCCTAACCCGA
>JAVLSZ010000008.1:78300000-78302500 GCA_032313775.1 Urocyon cinereoargenteus
ACCCTAACCCTAAATATAACCCTAACCCTAACCCAAATCCTAACCCTAAACCGAACCCTAACCCTAACCCTATACCTAACCCTAACCCGAACCCTAACCCGAACCCTAACCCTAACCCTAACGCGAACCCTAACCCTAACCCTAACCCTAACCCTAACCCTAACCCGAACCCTAACACTAACCCTAACCGGAACCATAACCATAAACCTAAACCGAACCCGAACATTAACCCTAACCCTAACCCTAACCCGAACCCTAAACCGAAACCTAAAACGAACCCGAACCCTAACCCTAACCCGAACCGGAACCCTAACCCTAACCCGAACCCGAAACCCAACCCTAGCCCGAACCCTAACCCTAACCCTAACCCTAACCCGAACCCTAACCCTAACTCTAACCCGACCCCTAACCCGAACCCTAACACGAACCCTAAACCTAACCCTAACCCTAACCCTAACCCGAACCTTAACACTAACCCAAACCCGAACCCTAACCCTATCCCGAACCCTAATCCTAACCCGAACCCTAACCCTAACCCGAAACCTAACCCTAACCCAAACCTGAACCCGCCCCGAACACTAACCCTAACCCTAACCCGAACCCTAACCCGAACCCGAACCCTAACCCTAACCCTAACCCGACCCCTAACACTAACCCGAAACCAAACCCTAACCCGAACCCGAACCCGAAACCTAACCTCAACCCTAACCCTAACCCTAAACCTAACCCGAACCCTAACCCAAACCCGAACCCTAACTCGAACCCTAACCCTAACCCGAACCCGAACCCTAACCCTAACGCTTACCCTAACCCTAACCCTAACCCGAACCCTAAACCTAACCCTAACCCGAACCCTAACCCTACCCGAAAACTAACCCTAACCCTAAACCGAATCCTAACCCTAACCCTAACCCGAACCCTAACCCGAACCCTAACCCTAACCCGAACCCGAACCCTAACCCTAACCCTAACCCGAACCCTAACCCTAACCCTAACCCGAACCCTAACCCTAACCCTAACCCTAACCCTAACCCGAACCATAACCCTAACCCTAACCCGAACGCTAAACCTAACCCTAACCCTAACCCGAACACTAACCCTAACCCTAAACCGAACCCTAACCCTAACCCGAACCCTAAACCTAACCCTAACCCTAACCCAAACCCTAACCCTAACCCCTAACCCTAACCCCGAACCCTAACCCTAACCCTAACCCTAACCCTAACCCTAAAACCTAACCCTAACCCGAACCCTAACCCTAACCCTAACCCTAACCCTAACACCTAGCCTTAACCAGAACCCTAACCCTAAACCTAAACTTAACCCTAACCCGAACCCTAACCCTAACACTAACCCTAACCCTATCCCGAACCCTAACCCTAAACCTAAACCGAACCCTAACCCTAACCCTAACCCGAAAGCTAACCCTAACCCGAACACTAACCCTAACCCTAACCCGAACCCTAACCCGAAACCTAACCCTAACACTAACTTGAACACTAACCCCTCACCCTAACCCGAACCCGAAATCTTACCCGAACCCGAACCCTAACCCGAACCCGAACCCTAACCCGAACCCTAACCCTAACCCTAACCCGAACCCTAACCCTAAACCTAACCCTAACCCGAACACTAACCATAACCCTAACCCTAACCCTAACCCTAACCCTTAACCCTAACCCGAACCCTAACCCTAACCCTAACACGAACCCTCACCCTAACCCTAACCCTAACCCTAACCCGAACCCTAACCCTAAACCTAAACCTAACCCTAACCCTAACCCTAACCCTAACCCGAACCCTAAACCGAACCCTAAACCTAACCCTAACCCTAACCCGAACCCTAACCCTAACCCTAACCCTAACCCGAAACCTAACCCGAACCCTAAACCTAACCCTAACCCTAACCCGAACCCTAACCCTAACCCTAACCCGAACACGAACCCTAACCCGAACCCGAACCCTAAACCTAAACCTAACCCTAACCCGAGCCCTAACCCTAACCCGAACCCTAACCCTAACACTAACCCTAACCCGAAACCTAAACCTAACCTGAACCCTAAACCTAAACCTAACCCGAACCCTAACCCGAACCCTAACCCTAACCCGAACCCGAACCCTAACGCTAAACCTAAACCTAACCCTAATCCTAACCCTAACCCTAACCCGAACACTAACCCGAACCCGAACCCTAACCCTAACCCGAACCCTAACCCTAACACTAACCCAAACCCTAACCCGACCCCTAACCCTAACCATAACCCTAACCCTAACCCGAACCCTAAACCTAACCCTAACCCGAACCCTAACCCCTAACCCGAACCCGAACACGAACTCTAATGCGAACCCGAACCCTAACCCTACCCCGAACCCGAACACAAACCATAACCCTAACCCTAATCCGAACCCTATCCCTAACCCTAACCCTAACCGTAACACGAACCCTAAGCCTAACCCTAACCCTAACCCGAACCCGAACCCGAAACCTTACCCTAACCCT
>JAVLSZ010000008.1:78305000-78307500 GCA_032313775.1 Urocyon cinereoargenteus
TAACCCTAAACCTAAAACTAACCCTAACCCTAACCCGAACCCTAAACCTAACCCGAACCCGAACCCGAACCCTAACCCTAACCGTAACCCGAACCCTAACCCGAACCCAAACCCTAACCCTAAACCTAACCCGAAACCTAAACCTAACCCTAACCCGAACCCTAACCCTAACCCGAACCCTAACCCTAACCCGAACACGAACCCGAACCCTAACCCTAAACCGAACACTAACCCTAACCCTAAACCTAACCCGAACCCTAACCCAAAGCCGAACCCTAACCCGAACACTAACCCTAACCAGAACCCGAACCCTAAGCCTAACCCGAACCCTAAACCGACCCCTAACACTAACCCAAACCCGAACCATAACCCTAACCCTAAACCTAACCCGAACCCGAACTCTAACCCGAACCCTAAACCTAACCCTAACCCGAATCCTAACCCTAACCCTATCCCGAACCCTAACCCGAACCCTAACCCTAACCCTAACACTAATCCTAACCCGAACCCTAACCCTAACCCTAACCCGAACCCTAACCCTAACCCTTACCCGAACCATAACCCCTAAACCGAACCCGAACCTATACCCCAACCCGAACCCGAACCCTACCCCGAACCTGAACCCAAACCATAACCCTAAACCTAAACCGATCCCTAACCCTAAACCTAACCCGAACCCTAACCCGAACCCTAACCCAAAACCTAACCCTAACCCTAACCCTAAATATAACCCTAACCCTAACCCAAATCCTAACCCTAAACCGAACCCTAACCCTAACCCTATACCTAACCCTAACCCGAACCCTAACCCGAACCCTAACCCTAACCCTAACGCGAACCCTAACCCTAACCCTAACCCTAACCCTAACCCTAACCCGAACCCTAACACTAACCCTAACCGGAACCATAACCATAAACCTAAACCGAACCCGAACATTAACCCTAACCCTAACCCTAACCCGAACCCTAAACCGAAACCTAAAACGAACCCGAACCCTAACCCTAACCCGAACCGGAACCCTAACCCTAACCCGAACCCGAAACCCAACCCTAGCCCGAACCCTAACCCTAACCCTAACCCTAACCCGAACCCTAACCCTAACTCTAACCCGACCCCTAACCCGAACCCTAACACGAACCCTAAACCTAACCCTAACCCTAACCCTAACCCGAACCTTAACACTAACCCAAACCCGAACCCTAACCCTATCCCGAACCCTAATCCTAACCCGAACCCTAACCCTAACCCGAAACCTAACCCTAACCCAAACCTGAACCCGCCCCGAACACTAACCCTAACCCTAACCCGAACCCTAACCCGAACCCGAACCCTAACCCTAACCCTAACCCGACCCCTAACACTAACCCGAAACCAAACCCTAACCCGAACCCGAACCCGAAACCTAACCTCAACCCTAACCCTAACCCTAAACCTAACCCGAACCCTAACCCAAACCCGAACCCTAACTCGAACCCTAACCCTAACCCGAACCCGAACCCTAACCCTAACGCTTACCCTAACCCTAACCCTAACCCGAACCCTAAACCTAACCCTAACCCGAACCCTAACCCTACCCGAAAACTAACCCTAACCCTAAACCGAATCCTAACCCTAACCCTAACCCGAACCCTAACCCGAACCCTAACCCTAACCCGAACCCGAACCCTAACCCTAACCCTAACCCGAACCCTAACCCTAACCCTAACCCGAACCCTAACCCTAACCCTAACCCTAACCCTAACCCGAACCATAACCCTAACCCTAACCCGAACGCTAAACCTAACCCTAACCCTAACCCGAACACTAACCCTAACCCTAAACCGAACCCTAACCCTAACCCGAACCCTAAACCTAACCCTAACCCTAACCCAAACCCTAACCCTAACCCCTAACCCTAACCCCGAACCCTAACCCTAACCCTAACCCTAACCCTAACCCTAAAACCTAACCCTAACCCGAACCCTAACCCTAACCCTATCCCGAACCCTAACCCGAACCCAAACCCTAACCCTAAACCTAACCCGAAACCTAAACCTAACCTTAACCCGAACCCTAACCCAAAGCCGAACCCTAACCCGAACACTAACCCTAACCAGAACCCGAACCCTAACCCTAACCCGAACCCTAAACCGACCCCTAACCCTACCCCAAACCCGATCCATAACCCTAAACCTAAACGTAACCCGAACCCGAATCCTAACCCGAACCCTAAACCTAACCCTAACCCGAACCCTAACCCTAACCCTTACCCGAACCATAACCCCTAACCCGAACCCGAACCTATACCCCAACCCGAACCCGAACCCTACCCCGAACCTGAACCCAAACCATAACCCTAACCCTAAACCGATCCCTAACCCTAACACTAACCCGAACCCTAACCCGAACCCTAACCCAAAACCTAACCCTAACCCTAACCCTAAACATAACCCTAACCCTAACCCAAATCCTAACCCTAAACCGAACCCTAACCCTAACCCTATACCTAACCCTAACCCG
>JAVLSZ010000008.1:78310000-78320000 GCA_032313775.1 Urocyon cinereoargenteus
CCGAACCCGAACCCGAACCCTAACCCTAACCGTAACCCGAACCCTAACCCGAACCCAAACCCTAACCCTAAACCTAACCCGAAACCTAAACCTAACCCTAACCCGAACCCTAACCCTAACCCGAACCCTAACCCTAACCCGAACACGAACCCGAACCCTAACCCTAAACCGAACACTAACCCTAACCCTAAACCTAACCCGAACCCTAACCCAAAGCCGAACCCTAACCCGAACACTAACCCTAACCAGAACCCGAACCCTAAGCCTAACCCGAACCCTAAACCGACCCCTAACACTAACCCAAACCCGAACCATAACCCTAACCCTAAACCTAACCCGAACCCGAACTCTAACCCGAACCCTAAACCTAACCCTAACCCGAACCCTAACCCTAACCCTATCCCGAACCCTAACCCGAACCCTAACCCTAACCCTAACCCTAATCCTAACCCGAACCCTAACCCTAACCCTAACCCGAACCCTAACCCTAACCCTTACCCGAACCATAACCCCTAAACCGAACCCGAACCTATACCCCAACCCGAACCCGAACCCTACCCCGAACCTGAACCCAAACCATAACCCTAAACCTAAACCGATCCCTAACCCTAAACCTAACCCGAACCCTAACCCGAACCCTAACCCAAAACCTAACCCTAACCCTAACCCTAAATATAACCCTAACCCTAACCCAAATCCTAACCCTAAACCGAACCCTAACCCTAACCCTATACCTAACCCTAACCCGAACCCTAACCCGAACCCTAACCCTAACCCTAACGCGAACCCTAACCCTAACCCTAACCCTAACCCTAACCCTAACCCGAACCCTAACACTAACCCTAACCGGAACCATAACCATAAACCTAAACCGAACCCGAACATTAACCCTAACCCTAACCCTAACCCGAACCCTAAACCGAAACCTAAAACGAACCCGAACCCTAACCCTAACCCGAACCGGAACCCTAACCCTAACCCGAACCCGAAACCCAACCCTAGCCCGAACCCTAACCCTAACCCTAACCCTAACCCGAACCCTAACCCTAACTCTAACCCGACCCCTAACCCGAACCCTAACACGAACCCTAAACCTAACCCTAACCCTAACCCTAACCCGAACCTTAACACTAACCCAAACCCGAACCCTAACCCTATCCCGAACCCTAATCCTAACCCGAACCCTAACCCTAACCCGAAACCTAACCCTAACCCAAACCGGAACCCGCCCCGAACACTAACCCTAACCCTAACCCGAACCCTAACCCGAACCCGAACCCTAACCCTAACCCTAACCCGACCCCTAACACTAACCCGAAACCAAACCCTAACCCGAACCCGAACCCGAAACCTAACCTCAACCCTAACCCTAACCCTAAACCTAACCCGAACCCTAACCCAAACCCGAACCCTAACTCGAACCCTAACCCTAACCCGAACCCGAACCCTAACCCTAACGCTTACCCTAACCCTAACCCTAACCCGAACCCTAAACCTAACCCTAACCCGAACCCTAACCCTACCCGAAAACTAACCCTAACCCTAAACCGAATCCTAACCCTAACCCTAACCCGAACCCTAACCCGAACCCTAACCCTAACCCGAACCCGAACCCTAACCCTAACCCTAACCCGAACCCTAACCCTAACCCTAACCCGAACCCTAACCCTAACCCTAACCCTAACCCTAACCCGAACCCTAACCCTAACCCTAACCCGAACGCTAAACCTAACCCTAACCCTAACCCGAACACTAACCCTAACCCTAAACCGAACCCTAACCCTAACCCGAACCCTAAACCTAACCCTAACCCTAACCAAAACCCTAACCCTAACCCCTAACCCTAACCCCGAACCCTAACCCTAACCCTAACCCTAACCCTAACCCTAACCCTAAAACCTAACCCTAACCCGAACCCTAACCCTAACCCTAACCCGAACCCTAACCCGAACCCAAACCCTAACCCTAAACCTAACCCGAAACCTAAACCTAACACTAACCCGAACCCTAACCCTAACCCGAACCCTAAACCTAACCCGAACACGAACCCGAACCCTAACCCTAAACCGAACTCTAACCCTAACCCTAACCCTAACCCGAACCCTAACCCAAAGCCGAACCCTAACCCGAACACTAACCCTAACCAGAACCCGAACCCTAACCCTAACCCGAACCCTAAACCGACCCCTAACCCTACCCCAAACCCGATCCATAACCCTAAACCTAAACGTAACCCGAACCCGAATCCTAACCCGAACCCTAAACCTAACCCTAACCCGAACCCTAACCCTAAACCTTACCCGAACCATAACCCCTAACCCGAACCCGAACCTATACCCCAACCCGAACCCGAACCCTACCCCGAACCTGAACCCAAACCATAACCCTAACCCTAAACCGATCCCTAACCCTAACCCTAACCCGAACCCTAACCCGAACCCTAACCCAAAACCTAACCCTAACCCTAACCCTAAACATAACCCTAAACCTAACCGAAATCCTAACCCTAAACCGAACCCTAACCCTAACCCTATACCTAACCCTAACCCGAACCCTAACCCGAACCCTAACCCTAACCCTAACGCGAACCCTAACCCTAACCCTAACCCTAACCCTAACCCTAACCCGTACCCTACAACTAACCCTAACCGGAACCATAACCATAAACCTAAACCGAACCCGAACCCTAACCCTAACCCTAACCCTAACCCGAACCCTAAACCGAAACCTAAAACGAACCCGAACCCTAACCCTAACCCGAACCGGAACCGTAACCCTAACCCGAACCCGAAACCCAACCCTAGCCCGAACCCTAACCCTAACCCTAACCCTAACCCGACCCCTAACCCGAACCCTAACACGAACCCTAAACCTAACCCTAACCCTAACCCTAACCGGAACCTTAACACTAACCCAAACCCGAACCCTAACCCTATCCCGAACCCTAATCCTAACCCGAACCCTAACCCTAACCCGAAACCTAACCCTAACCCTAACCTGAACCCGCCCCGAACACTAACCCTAACCCTAACCCGAACCCTAACCCGAACCCGAACCCTAACCCTAACCATAACCCGACCCCTAACACTAACCCGAAACCAAACCCTAACCCGAACCCGAACCCGAAACCTAACCTCAACCCTAACCCTAACCCTAAACCTAACCCGAACCCTAACCCAAACCCGAACCCTAACTCGAACCCTAACCCAAACCCGAACCCGAACCCTAACCCTAACGCTTACCCTAACCCTAACCCTAACCCGAACCCTAAACCTAACCCTAACCCGAAACCTAACCCTAACCCGAAACCTAACCCTAACCCTAAACCGAATCCTAACCCTAACCCTAACCCGAACCCTAACCCGAACCCTAACCGTAACCCGAACCCGTACCCTAACACTAACCCTAACCCGACCCTAACCCTAACCCTAACCCGAACCCTAACCCTAACCCTAACCCTAACCCTAACCCGAACCATAACCCTAACCCTAAACCGAACGCTAAACCTAACCCTAACCCTAACCCGAACCCTAACCCTAACCCTAAACCGAACCCTAACCCTAACCCGAACCCTAAACCTAACCCTAACCCTAACCCTAACCCTAACCCTAAACCCTAACCCTAACCCCTAACCCTAACCCTAACCCTAACCCTAACCCTAAAACCTAACCCTAACCCGAACCCTAAGCCTAACCCTAACCCGAACCCTAACCCTAACCCTAATCCTAAACTGAACTCTAACCCTAACCCTAACCCTAACCCGATCCCTAACCCTAACCCTAACCCGAACACTAACGCGAACCCTAACCCGAACCCTAACCCTAACCCTAACCCTAACCCGAACCCTAACCCTAACCCGAACCCTAACCCTAACCCTAACCCTAACCCGAACCCTAACCCGAACCCTAACCCTAACCCTAACCTGAACCCTAACCCGAACCCTAACCCTAACCCGAACCCTAACCCTAACCCTAACCCTAACCCGAACCCTAACACTAACCCTAAACCTAACCCTAACCCCAAACCCTAACCCGAACCCTAACCCTAACCCTAACCCTAACCTGAACCCTAACCCTAACCCGAACCCTAACCCTAACCCGAACCCTAAACCTAAACCTAACCCTAACCCTAACCATAACCCTAACCCGAACCCTAACCCTAACCCTAACCCTAACCCGAACCCTAACACTATCCCTAACCCTAACCCTAACCCTAAACCTAGCCCTAACCCGAACCCTAACCATAACCCGAAACCTAACCCGAACCCTAACCCTAAACCTAACCCGAACCTTAACCCGAACCCTAATCCTAACCCTAACACTAACCCTAACCCCTAATCCTAACCCGAACCCTAACCCTAAACCTAAACCTAACCCTAATCCGAACCCTAACCCTAACCCTAACCCTAACCCGAACCCTAACCCGAACCCTAACCCGAACCCTAACCCGACTCCTAACCCGAACCCTAACACGAACCCTAAACCTAACCCTAACCCTAACCCTAACCCCAACCTTAACACTAACCCAAACCCGAACCCTAACCCTATCCCGAACCCTAATCCTAACCCGAACCCTAACCCTAACCCGAAACCTAACCCTAACCCTAACCTGAACCCGCCCCGAAAACTAACCCTAACACTAACCCGAACACTAACCCGAACCCGAAACCTAACCCTAACCCTAACCCGACCCCTAACACTAACCCGAAACCAAACCCTAACCCTAACCCTAACCCCAACCTTAACACTAACCCAAACCCGAACCCTAACCCTATCCCGAACCCTAATCCTAACCCGAACCCTAACCCTAACCCGAAACCTAACCCTAACCCTAACCTGAACCCGCCCCGAAAACTAACCCTAACCCTAACCCGAACACTAACCCGAACCCGAAACCTAACCCTAACCCTAACCCGACCCCTAACACTAACCCGAAACCAAACCCTAACCCGAACCCGAACCCGAAACCTAACCTGAAACCTAACCCTAACCCTAAACCTAACCCGAACCCTAACCCAAACCCGAACCCTAACTCGAACCCTAACCCTAACCCTAACCCGAAACCGAACCCTAACCCTAACGCTTACCCTAACCCTAACCCTAACCCGAACCCTAAACCTAACCCTAACCCGAACCCTAACCCTAACCCGAAACCTAACCCTAACCCTAAACCGAATCCTAACCCTAACCCTAACCCGAACCCTAACCCGAACCCTAACCTTAACCCTAACCCTAACCCTAACCCGAACCCTAACCCTAACCCTAACCCGAACCCTAACCCTAACCCTAACCCGAACCCTAACCCTAACCCTAAACCTAACCCGAACCCTAACCCTAACCTGAACCCTAACCCTAAACCTAACCCTTACCCGAACCCTAACCCGAACCCTAACCCTAACCCTAACCCGAACCCTAACCCGAACCCGAACCCTAAACCTAACCCTAACCCGAACCCTAACCCTAACCCTAACCCTAACCCGAACCCTAACACTAACCCTAAACCTAACCCTAACCCCTAACCCTAACCCGAACCCTAACCCTAACCTAACCCAAACCCGAACCCTAACCCTAACCCGAACCCTAACCCTAACCCGAACCCTAACCCTAAACCTAACCCTAACCCTAACCATAACCCTAACCCGAACCCTAATCCTAACCCTAACCCTAACCCGAACCCTAACTCTATCCCTAACCCTAACCCTAACCCGATCACTAAACCTAGCCCTAACCCGAACCCTAACCCTAACCCGAAACCTAACCCGAACCCTAAACCTAAACCTAACCCGAACCTTAACCCGAACCCTAATCCTAACCCTAACACTAACCCTAACCCCTAACCCTAACCCGAACCCCAACCCTAAACCTAAACCTAACCCTAATCCGAACCCTAACCCTAACCCTAACCCTAACCCTAACCCGAACCCTAACCCTAAACCTAACCCCAACCCTAAACCTAACCCTAACCCGAACCCTAACCCGAACCCTAACCCTAACCCTAGCCCTAACCCGAACCCTAACCCTAACCCTAACCCGAACACGAACCCTAACCCGAACCCGAACCCTAAACCTAATCCTAACCCTAATCCGAACCCTAACCCTAACCCTAACCCTAAACCTAACCCTAAACCGAACCCTAACCCGAACCCTAACCCGAATCCTAACCCGAAACCTCACCCTAACCCTAACCCGAACCCTAACCCTAACCCTAACCCTAACCATAACCCTAACCCTAACCCGAACCCTAAACCTAACCCTAACCCGAACCCTAACCCCTAACCCGAACCCGAACACGAACTCTAACCCGAACCCGAACCCTAACCCTACCCCGAACCCGAACCCAAACCATAACCCTAACCCTAATCCGAACCCTATCACTAACCCTAAACCTAACCGTAACACGAACCCTAAGCCCAACCTTAACCCTAACCCGAACCCGAACCCGAACCCTAACCCTAACCCTAACCCTAACCCTAACCCCTAACACGAACCCTAACCCTAACCCTAACCCTAACCTTAAACCGTACCGTAACCCTAACCCTAACCCGAACCCTAACGCGAACCCTAACCCTAACCCTAAACTTAACACTAACCCCTAACCCTAACCCGAACCTGAACCCTAACCCGAACCCGAACCCTAGACCGAAATCGAAATTTAACCCAAACCCGAACCCGAACCCGAACCCTAACCCTAACCCGAACCCGAAACCTAACCCTAACCCGAACCCTAACCCTAACCCGAAACCTAACCCTAACCCTAAACCGAATCCTAACCCAAACCCTAACCCGAACCCTAACCCGAACCCTAACCCTAACCCGAACCCGTACCCTAACACTAACCCTAACCCGACCCTAACCCTAACCCTAACCCGAACCCTAACCCTAACCCTAACCCTAACCCTAACCCGAACCATAACCCTAACCCTAAACCGAACGCTAAACCTAACCCTAACCCTAACCCGAACCCTAACCCTAACCCTAAACCGAACCCTAACCCTAACCCGAACCCTAAACCTAACCCTAACCCTAACCCTAACCCTAACCCTAAACCCTAACCCTAACCCCTAACCCTAACCCTAACCCTAACCCTAACCCTAACCCTAAAACCTAACCCTAACCCGAACCCTAAGCCTAACCCTAACCCGAACCCTAACCCTAACCCTAATCCTAAACCGAACTCTAACCCTAACCCTAACCCTAACCCGATCCCTAACCCTAACCCTAACCCGAACACTAACGCGAACCCTAACCCGAACCCTAACCCTAACCCTAACCCTAACCCGAACCCTAACCCTAACCCGAACCCTAACCCTAACCCTAACCCTAACCCGAACCCTAACCCGAACCCTAACCCTAACCCTAACCTGAACCCTAACCCGAACCCTAACCCTAACCCGAACCCTAACCCTAACCCTAACCCTAACCCGAACCCTAACACTAACCCTAAACCTAACCCTAACCCCAAACCCTAACCCGAACCCTAACCCTAACCCTAACCCTAACCTGAACCCTAACCCTAACCCGAACCCTAACCCTAACCCGAACCCTAAACCTAAACCTAACCCTAACCCTAACCATAACCCTAACCCGAACCCTAACCCTAACCCTAACCCTAACCCGAACCCTAACACTATCCCTAACCCTAACCCTAACCCTAAACCTAGCCCTAACCCGAACCCTAACCCTAACACGAAACCTAACCCGAACCCTAACCCTAAACCTAACCCGAACCTTAACCCGAACCCTAATCCTAACCCTAACACTAACCCTAACCCCTAACCCTAACCCGAACCCTAACCCTAAACCTAAACCTAACCCTAATCCGAACCCTAACCCTAACCCTAACCCTAACCCTAACCCGAACCCTAACCCGAACCCTAACCCGAACCCTAACCCGACTCCTAACCCGAACCCTAACACGAACCCTAAACCTAACCCTAACCCTAACCCTAACCCCAACCTTAACACTAACCCAAACCCGAACCCTAACCCTATCCCGAACCCTAATCCTAATCCGAACCCTAACCCTAACCCGAAACCTAACCCTAACCCTAACCTGAACCCGCCCCGAAAACTAACCCTAACCCTAACCCGAACCCTAACCCGAACCCGAAACCTAACCCTAACCCTAACCCGACCCCTAACACTAACCCGAAACCAAACCCTAACCCGAACCCGAACCCGAAACCTAACCTGAAACCTAACCCTAAACCTAAACCTAACCCGAACCCTAACCCAAACCCGAACCCTAACTCGAACCCTAACCCTAACCCTAACCCGAAACCGAACCCTAACCCTAACGCTTACCCTAACCCTAACCCTAACCCGAACCCTAAACCTAACCCTAACCCGAACCCTAACCCTAACCCGAAACCTAACCCTAACCCTAAACCGAATCCTAACCCTAACCCTAACCCGAACCCTAACCCGAACCCTAACCTTAACCCTAACCCTAACCCTAACCCTAACCCGAACCCTAACCCTAACCCGAACCCGAACCCTAACCCTAACCCTAACCCGAACCCTAACCCTAACCCTAAACCTAACCCGAACCCTAACCCTAACCTGAACCCTAACCCTAAACCTAACCCTTACCCGAACCCTAACCCGAACCCTAACCCTAACCCTAACCCGAACCCTAACCCGAACCCTAAACCTAACCCTAACCCGAACCCTAACCCTAACCCTAACCCTAACCCGAACCCTAACACTAACCCTAAACCTAACCCTAACCCCTAACCCTAACCCGAACCCTAACCCTAACCTAACCCAAACCCGAACCCTAACCCTAACCCGAACCCTAACCCTAACCCGAACCCTAACCCTAAACCTAACCCTAACCCTAACCATAACCCTAACCCGAACCCTAATCCTAACCCTAACCCTAACCCGAACCCTAACTCTATCCCTAACCCTAACCCTAACCCGATCCCTAAACCTAGCCCTAACCCGAACCCTAACCCTAACCCGAAACCTAACCCGAACCCTAAACCTAAACCTAACCCGAACCTTAACCCGAACCCTAATCCTAACCCTAACACTAACCCTAACCCCTAACCCTAACCCGAACCCCAACCCTAAACCTAAACCTAACCCTAATCCGAACCCTAACCCTAACCCTAACCCTAACCCTAACCCTAACCCGAACCCTAACCCTAAAACTAACCCTAACCCTAAACCTAACCCTAACCCGAACCCTAACCCGAACCCAAACCCTAACCCTAGCCCTAACCCGAACCCTAACCCTAACCCTAACCCGAACACGAACCCTAACCCGAACCCGAACCCTAAACCTAATCCTAACCCTAATCCGAACCCTAACCCTAACCCTAACCCTAAACCTAACCCTAAACCGAACCCTAACCCGAACCCTAACCCGAATCCTAACCCGAAACCTCACCCTAACCCTAACCCGAACCCTAACCCTAACCCTAACCCTAACCATAACCCTAACCCTAACCCGAACCCTAAACCTAACCCTAACCCGAACCCTAACCCCTAACCCGAACCCGAACACGAACTCTAACCCGAACCCGAACCCTAACCCTACCCCGAACCCGAACCCAAACCATAACCCTAACCCTAATCCGAACCCTATCACTAACCCTAAACCTAACCGTAACACGAACCCTAAGCCCAACCTTAACCCTAACCCGAACCCGAACCCGAACCCTAACCCAAACCCTAACCCTAACCCTAACCCGAATCCGAACCCTAACCCTAAAACTAACCCGAACCTTAAACCTAACCCGAACCCTAAACCTAACCCGATCCCGAACACCAAACCTAACCCTAATCCGAACCCTAAACCTAACCCTAACCCTAACCCGAACCCTAACCCAAACACGAACCCTAACACGAACCCGAACCCTAACCCTAACCCGAAACCGAACCCTAACCCGAACCCTAACCCTAACCCTAACCCGAACCCTAACCCTAACCCTAACCCTAACACTAAACCTAACCCGAACCCTAACCCAAACCCGAACCCTAACTCGAACCCT
>JAVLSZ010000008.1:78330000-78350000 GCA_032313775.1 Urocyon cinereoargenteus
ATCCTAACCCGAACCCTAACCCTAACCCGAAACCTAACCCTAACCCTAACCTGAACCCGCTCCGAACACTAACCCTAACCCTAACCCGAACCCTAACCCGAAACCGAACCCTAACCCTAACCCTAACCCGACCCCTAACACTAACCCGAAACCAAACCCTAACCCGAACCCGAACCCGAAACCTAACCAGACCCTAACCCTAACCCTAAACCTAACCCGAACCCTAACCCAAACCCGAACCCTAGCTCGAACCCTAACCCTAACCCTAACCCAAACCCGAACCCTAACCCTAACGCTTACCCTAACCCTAACCCTAACCCGAACCCTAAACCTAACCCTAACCCGAACCCTAACCCTAACCCGAAACCTAACCCTAACCCTAAACCGAATCCTAACCCTAACCCTAACCCGAACCCTAACCCGAACCCTAACCCTAACCCTAACCCTAACCCGAACCCTAACCCTAACCCGAACCCTAACCCTAACCCTAACCCTAACCCTAACCCTAACCCTAACCCGAACCATAAACCTAACCCTAACCCGAACGCTAAACCTAACCCTAACCATAACCCGAACCCTAACCCTAACCCTAAACCGAACCCTTACCCTAACCCGAACCCTAAACCTAACCCTAACCCTAACCCTAACCCTAACCCTAACCCCTAACCCTAACCCCTAACCCTAACCCTAACCCTAACCCTAACCCTAACCCTAAAACCTAACCCTAACCCGAACCCTAACCCTAACCAGAACCCTAACCCTAACCCTAACCCGAACCCTAACCCTAACCCGAAACCGAAACCTAACCCTAACCCGAAACCTAACCCGAACCCAACCCTAACCCGAACCCTAACCCTAACCCGAACCCTAACCCTAACCCTAACACTAACCTTAACCCGAAACCTAAACCTAGCCGAACCCTAACACTAAACCTAACCCGAACCCTAACCCTAACCGGAACCCTAGCCGTAACCCGAACCCTAACCCTAAAACGAATCCTAACCCTAACCCGAACCCTAACCCTAACCCTAACCCGAACCCAAACCCGAACACTAACCCTAACCCTAACCTGAACACTAACCCCTAACCCTCACCCGAACCCGAACCCTAACCCGAACACGAACCCGAACCATAACCCGATCCCGAACCCGAACACTAACCCTAACCCTAACCCGAACCCTAACCCTAACCCTAAACCTAAACCTAACTCTAACCCTAACCCTAACCCTAACCCGATCCCTAACCCTAACCCTAACCCGAACACTAACGCGAAACCTAACCAGAACCCTAACCCTAACCCTAACCCTAACCCTAACCCGAACCCTAACCCTAACCCGAACCCTAACCCTAACCCTAACCCTAACTGGAACCCTAACCCGAACCCTAACCCTAGCCCTAACCCGAACCCTAACCCGAACCATAACCCTAACCCAAACCCGAACCCTAACCCTAACCCTAACCCTAACCCGAAACCTAACACTAACCCTAAACCTAACCCTAACCCCTAACCCTAAACCGAACCCTAACCCTAACCCTAACCCGAACCCTAACCCTAACCCGAACCCTAACCCTAACCCGAAACCTAACCCTAAACCTAACCCTAACCCTAACCATAACCCTAACCCGAACCCTAACCCTAACCCTAACCCTAACCCTAACCCGAACCCTAACACTATCCCTAACCCTAACCCTAACCCTAAACCTAGCCCTAACCCGAACCCTAACCCTAACCCGAAACCTAACCCGAACCCTAACCCTAAACCTAACCCGAACCTTAACCCGAACCCTAATCCTAACCCTAACACTAACCCTAACCCCTAACCCTAACCCGAACCCTAACCCTAAACCTAAACCTAACCCTAATCCGAAACCTAACCCTAAACCTAACCCTAAACATAACCCGAACCCTAACCCGAACCCTAACCCTAACCCTAACCCGACCCCTAACCCGAACCCTAACACGAACCCTAAACCTAACCCTAACCCTAACCCTAACCCCAACCTTAACACTAACCCAAACCCGAACCCTAACCCTATCCCGAACCCTAATCCTAACCCGAACCTTAACCCTAACCCGAAACCTAACCCTAACCCTAACCTGAACACGCCCCGAACACTAACCCTAACCCTAACCCGAACCCTAACCCGAACCCGAACCCTAATCCTAACCCTAACGCGACCCCTAACACTAACACGAAACCAAACCCTAACCCGAACCCGAACCCGAAACCTAACCTGAACCCTAACCCTAACCCTAAACCTAACCCGAACCCTAACCCAAACCCGAACACTAACTCGAACCCTAACCCTAACCCTAACCTGAACCCGAACCATAAACCTAACGCTTACCCTAACCCTAACCCTAACCCGAACCCTAAACCTAACCCTAACCCGAACCCTAACCCTAACCCGTAACCTAACCCTAACCCTAAACCGAATCCTAACCCTAACCCTAAACCGAACCCTAACCCGAAACCTAACCTTAACCCTAACCCTAACCCTAAGCCGTACCCTAACCCGAACCCGAACCCTAACCCGAACACGAACCCGAACCCTAACCCGATCCCGAACCCGAACACTAACCCTAACCCTTACCCGAACCCTAACCCTAACCCTAATCCTAAACCGAACTCTAACCCTAATCCTAACCCTAACCCGATCCCTAACCCTAACCCTAACCCGAACACTAACGCAAACCCTAACCGAACCCTAACCCTAACCCTAACCCTAACCCGAACCCTAACCCTAACCCGAACCCTAACCCTAACCCTAACCCTAACCATAACCCTAACCCTAACCCGAACCCTAAACCTAACCCTAACCCGAACCCTAACCCCTAACCCGAACCCGAACACGAACTCTAACCCGAACCCGAACCCTAACCCTACCCCGAACCCGAACCCAAACCATAACCCTAACCCTAATCCGAACCCTATCACTAACCCTAACCGTAACACGAACCCTAAGCCTAACCTTAACCCTAACCCGAACCCGAACCGAACCCTAACCCTAACCCTAACCCTCACCCTAACCCCTAACACGAACCCTAACCCTAACCCTAACCCTAACCTTAAACCGTACCGTAACCCTAACCCTAACCCGAACCCTAACCCACCCTAACCCTAACCCTAAATTTAACACTAACCCCTAACCCTAACCCGAACCTGAACCCTAACCCGAATCCGAACCCTAGCCCGAACTCGAAATTTAAACCAAACCTGAACCCGAACCCGAAACCTAACCCTAACCCGAACCCGAACCCTAACCCTAACCCTAACCCTAACCCGAACCCGAACCCGAACCCTAACCCAAAACCTAACCCTAACCCTAACCCGAACCCGAACCCTAACCCTAAACCTAACCCGAACCTTAAACCTAACCCGAACCCTAAACCTAACCCGATCCCGAACCCGAACCCTAACCCTAACCCGAACCCTAAACCTAACCCTAACCCTAACCCGAACCCTAACCCAAACACGAACCCTAACCCGAACACGAACCCTAACCCTAACCCGAACCCGAACCCTAACCCGAACCCTAACCCTAACCCTAACCCGAACCCTAACCCTAACCCTAACCCTAACCCTAAACCTAACCCGAACCCTAACCCAAACCCGAACCCTAAATCGAACCATAACCCAACCCTAACCCGAACCCGAACCCTAACCCTAACCCGAAACCTAACCCTAACCCGATCCCTAACCCTAACCCTAACCCGAACCCGAACCCGAAACCTAACCCTAACTCTAACCCGAACCCTAACCCTAACCCGAAACCTAACCCTAACATGAACCCTAGCCCTAACCCGAAACCTAAACCGAACCCTAACCCGAACCCTAACCCGAACCCTAACCCTAACCCTAACCCGAACCCGAACCCGAACCCTAACCCTAAACCTAACCCGAACCTTATACCTAACCCGAACCCTAAACCTAACCCGATCCCAAACCCGAACCCTAACCCTAACCCGAACCCTAAACCTAACCCTAACCCTAACCCGAATCCTAACCCAAACACGAACCCTAACCCGAACCCGAACCCTAACCCTAACCCGAACCCGAACCCTAACCCGAACCCTAACACTAACCCTAACCCGAACCCTAACCCTAACCCTAACCCTAACCCTAAACCTAACCCGAACCCTAACCCAAAACCGAACCCTAACTCGAACCCTAACCCAACCCTAACCCGAACCCGAACCCTAACCCTAACGCTTACCCTAACCCTAACCCTAACCCGAACCCTAAACCTAACCCTAACCCGAACCCTAAACCTAACCCGAAACCTAACCCTAACCCTAAACCGAATCCTAACACTAACCCTAACCAGAACCCTAACCCGAACCCTAACCCTAACCCTAACCCTAAACCGAACCGTAACCCTAACCCTAACCCTAACCCGAACCCTAACCCTAACCCTAACCCAAACCCTAACCCGAACCCTAACCCTAACCCTAACCCGAACCATAAACCTAACCCTAACCCTAACCCGAACCCTAACCCTAACCCTAACCCGAACCCTAACCCTAACCCGAACCCTAAACCTAACGCGAAACCTACCCTAACCCTAACCCTAAGCCTAACCCCTAACCCTAACCCCTAAACCTAACCCTAAACCCTAACCCTAACCCCTAACCCTAACCCTAACCCTAACCCTAACCCTAACCCTAAAACCTAACCCTAACCCGAACCCTAACCCTAACCCTAACCCGAACCCTAATCCTAACCCTAACCCGAACCCTAACCCTAAACAGAAACCGAAACCTAACCCTAACCCGAAACCTAACCCGAACCCAACCCTAACCCGAACCCTAACCCTAACCCGAACCCTAACCCTAACCCTAACACTAACCCTAACCCGAAACCTAAACCTAACCCGAACGCTAACACTAAACCTAACCCGAACCCTAACCCTACCCCGAACCCTAACCGTAACCCGAACCCTAACCCTAACCCTAACCCGAACCCTAACCCTAACCCTAACCCGAACACTAACCCTAAACAGAAACCGAAACCTAACCCTAACCCGAAACCTAACCCGAACCCAACCCTAACCCGAACCCTAACCCTAACCCGAACCCTAACCCTAACCCTAACACTAACCCTAACCCGAAACATAAACCTAACCCGAACGCTAACACTAAACCTAACCCGAACCCTAACCCTAACCCGAACCCTAACCGTAACCCGAACCCGAACCCTAACCCTAGCCCTAACCCGAACCCTAACCCTAACCCGAACCCTAACCCTAACCCTAACCCAAACCCTAACCCGAACACTAACACTAACCCTAACCTGAACACTAACCCCTAACCCTCACCCGAACCCGAACCCTAACCCGAACACGAACCCGAACCCTAACCCGAACCTGAACCCGAACACTAACCCTAACCCTAACCAGAACCCTAACCCTAACCCTAACCCTAACACTAACCCGAACCCTAACCCTAACCCTAACTCTAACCCTAATCCTAACCCTAACCCGATCCCTAACCCTAACCTTAACCCGAACCCTAACGCGAACCCTAACCCGAACCCTAAACCTAACCCTAACCCTAACCCTAAACCGAACCCTAACCCTAACCCGAACCCTAACCCTAATCCTAACCCTAACCCGAACCCTAAGCCGAACCCTAACCCTAACCCGAACCTTAATCCGAACCCTAACCCGATCCCTAAGCCGAACCCTAACCCTAACACTAACCCTAAGCCGAACCTAACCCTAAACCTAACCCGAACTCTAACCCGAACCTTAACCCTAACCATAACCTGAACCCTAAACCTAACCCTAACCCTAACCCGAACACTAACCCTAACGCTAAACCTAACCCTAACCCTAAACCGAACTCTAAGCCTAAACCTAACCCGAACCCTAACCCTAACCCTAACCCGAACCCTAACCCTAACCCTAACCCTAACCCGAACCCTAACCCTAACCCGAACCCTAACCCTAACCCTAACCCTAAACCGAACACGAACCCTAACACGAACCCTACCCCTAACACTAATCCGAACCCTAACCCTAACCCTAACCCTAACCCGAACCCTAACCCTAACCCTAACCCTAACCATAACCCTAACCCTAACCCGAACCCTAAACCTAACCCTAACCCGAACACTAACCCCTAACCCGAACCCGAACACGAACTCTAACCCGAACCCGAACCCTAACCCTACCCCGAACACGAACCCAAACCATAACCGTAACCCTAATCCGAACCCTATCACTAACCCTAACCCTAACCATAACACGAACACTAAGCCTAACCTTAACCCTAACCCGAACCCGAAACCGAACCCTAACCCTAACCCTAACCCTAACCCTAACCCTAACCCCTAACACGAACCCTAACCCTAACCCTAACCCTAACCTTAACCCGTACCGTAACCCTAACCCTAACCCGAACCCTAACCCGAACCCTAACCCTAACCCTAAACTTAACACTAACCCCTAACCCTAACCCGAACCTGAACCCTAACCCGAATCCGAACCCTAGCCCGAATCGAAATTTAACCCAAAACCGAACCCTAACCCTAACCCTAACCCTAACCCTAACCCTAACCCCTAACACGAACCCTAACCCTAACCCTAACCCTAACCCTAACCCTAACCCGAACCCGAACCCGAACCCGAACCCTAACCCAAACCCTAACCCTAACCCTAAACCGAACCCGAACCCTAAACCTAAACCTAACCCGAACCTTAAACCTAACCCGAACCCTAAACCTAACCCGATCCCGAACCCGAACCCTAACCCTAACCCGAACCCTAAACCTAACCCTAACCCTAACCCGAACCCTAACCCAAACACGAACCCTAACCCGAACCCGAACCCTAAACCTAACCCGAACCCTAACCCGAACCCTAACCCTAACCCTAACCGAACCCTAACCCTAACCCTAACCCTAACCCTAAACCTAACCCGAACCCTAACCCAAACCCGAACCCTAACTCGAACCCTAACCCAACCCTAACCCGAACCCGAACCCTAACCCTAACGCTTACCCTAACCCTAACCCTAACCCGAACCCTAAACCTAACCCTAACCCGAACCATAACCCTAACCCGAAACCTAACCCTAACCCGAACCCTAACCCTAAACCTAACCCGAACCCTAACCCTAACCCTAACCCTAAACCTAACCCGAACCCTAACCCTAACCCTAACCCGAACCATAAACCTAACCCTAACCCTAACCCGAACCCTAACCCTAACACTAACCCGAACTCTAACCCTAACCCGAACCCTAAACCTAACCCGAACCCTAACCCTAACCCTAACCCTAACCCTAAACCCTAACCCTAACCCCTAAACCTAACCCTAAACCCTAACCCTAACCCCTAACCCTAACCCTAACCATAACCCTAACCCTAACCCTAAAACCTAACCCTAACCCGAACCCTAACCCTAACCCTAACCCTAACCCGAACCCTAACCCTAACCCTAACCCGAACCCTAACCCTAAACAGAAACCGAAACCTAACCCTAACCCGAAACCTAACCCGAACCCAACCCTAACCCAAACCCTAACCCTAACCCGAACCCTAACCCTAACCCTAACACTAACCCTAACCCGAAACCGAAACCTAACCCGAACGCTAACACTAAACCTAACCCGAACCCTAACCCTAACCCGAACCCTAACCGTAACCCGAACCCTAACCCTAACCCTAACCCGAACCCTAACCCTAACCCTAACCCGAACACTAACCCTAAACAGAAACCGAAACCTAACCCTAACCCGAAACCTAACCCGAACCCAACCCTAACCCGAACCCTAACCCTAACCCGAACCCTAACCCTAACCCTAACACTAACCCTAACCCGAAACCTAAACCTAACCCAAACGCTAACACAAAACCTAACCCGAAACCTAACCCTAACCAGAACCCTAACCGTAACCCGAACCCTAACCCTAACCCGAACCCTAACCCTAACCCGAACCCTAACCCTAACCCTAATCCGAACCCTAACCCGAACACTAACCCTAACCCTAACCTGAACACTAACCCCTAACCCTCACCCGAACCCGAACCCTAACCCGAACACGAACCCGAACCCTAACCCGAACCTGAACCCGAACACTAACCCTAACCCTAACCCGAACCCTAACACTAACCCTAACCCTAACACTAACCCGAACCCTAACCCTAACCCTAACTCTAACCCTAAACCTAACCCTAACCCGATCCCTAACCCTAACCCTAACCCGAACCCTAACGCGAACCCTAACCCGAACCCTAACCCTAACCCTAACCCTAACCCTAAACCGAACCCTAAACCTAACCCGAACCCTAACCCTAATCCTAACCCTAACCCGAACCCTAAGCCGAACCCTAACCCTAACCCGTACCTTAATCCAAACCCTAACCCGATCCCTAACCCGAACCCTAACCCTAACACTAACCCTAAGCCGAACCTAACCCTAAACCTAACCCGAACTCTAACCCGAAACTTAACCCTAACCCTAACCCTAACCCTAAACCTAACCCTAACCCTAACCCGAACACTAACCATAAAGCTAAACCTAACCCTAACCCTAAACCGAATTCTAAGCCTAAACCTAACCCGAACCCTAACCCTAACCCTAACCCGAACCCTAACCCTAACCCTAACCCCTAACCCTAACCCTAACCCTAACCCTAACCCGAACCCTAACCCTAACCCTAACCCTAAACCGAACACGAACCCTAACACGAACCCTACCCCTAACACTAATCCGAACCCTAACCCTAACCCTAACCCGAACCCGAACCCGGACCCTAACCCTAACCCGAACCCGAACCCTACCCCTAACCCGAACCCTAACCCTAACCCGAACCCTAACCCTAACCCGATCCCTAACCCTACCCCGAACCCGAACCCGAAACCTAACCCTAACTCTAACCCGAACCCTAACCAAAACCCGAACCCTAACCCTAACATGAACCCTAGCCCTAACCCGAAACCTAAACCGAACCCTAACCCGAACCCTAACCCTAACCCTAACCCGATCCCTAACGCTAACCCGAACCCGAACCCTAACCCGAACACTAACCCTAAACCTAACCCGAACCCTAAACCTAACCCTAACCCGAACCCTAACCCGGACCCTAACACTAACCCTAACCCTAATCCTTACCCGACCCCTAACCCTAACCCGAACCCTAACCCGAAAGCTAACGCTAACCCGAACCCGAACCCTAACCCGAAAACTAACCCTAACCCTAACCCGAACCCTAACCCTAAACCTACCCTAACCCGAACCCTAACCCGAACCCTAACCCTAACCCTAACCCTAACCCGAACCCTAACCCTAACCCTAACCCGAACACGAACCCTAACCCGAACCCTAAACCCAAACCTAACCCTAATCCGAACCCTAACTCTAACCCTAACCCTACCCCTAAACCGACCCTAACCCTAAACCTAACCCTAACCCTAACCCGAACCCTAACCCTAACCCTAACCCGAACCCTAACCCCTAAAACGAACCCGAACCCTAACCCGAACCCGAACCCTAACCCTACCCCGAACCCGAACCGAAACCATAACACTAAACCTAACCCTAACCCGAACCCTAACCCTAACCCTAATCCTAACCCTAACCCTAACCTTAACCCTAACCCGAACCCTAACCCTAACCCGAACCCTAACCCTAACCCGAACCCGAACCCTAAACCTAAACCGAACCCTAACCCTAACCCTAACCCGAACCCGAACCCTAACCCTAACCCGAAACCTAACCCGAACCCAACCCTAACCCGAGCCCTAACCCTAACCCGAAACCTAACCCTAACACTAACCCTAACCCGAAACCTAAACCTAACCTGAACCCTAACCCTAAACCTAACCCGAACCCTAACCACAACCCTAACCCTAACCCGAACCCGAACCCTAACGCTAAACCTAAAGCTAACCCTAATCCTACCCTAACCCTAACCCTAACCCTTACCCATACCCTAAACCGAACCCTAAGCCTAACCTTAACCCTAACCCGAACCCTAACCCGAACCCTAAACCAAACCCTAACCCGAAACCTAACCCGAAACCAAACCCTAAACCTAACCCGAACCCTAACCCTAACCCTAAACCTAACCCTAACCCGAACACTAACTCTAACACTAACCCTAACCCTAACCCCTAACCTTAAACCGAACCCTAACCCTAACCCTAACCTTAACCCTAACCCGACCCTAACCCTAACACTAACCCTAACCCTAACCCGAACCCTAACCCTAAACCTAACCCTAACCCTAACTCTAAACCTAACCCGAAACCTAACCCGAACCCTAACCCTAACCCTAAACCTAACCCGAACCCTACCCCTAACCATAACCCGAACCCGAAACCTAACCCGAACCCGAACCCTAACCCGAACCCTAACCCTAACCCTAACCCGAACACTAACCCTAACCCTAACCCGAACCCTAATCCGAACCCTAACCCGAACCCTAACCCTAACCCTAACCCGACCCCTAACCCGAACCCTAACACGAACCCTAAACCTAACCCTAACCCTAACCCTAATCCCAACCTTAACACTAACCCAAACCCGAACCCTAACCCTATCCCGAACCCTAATCCTAACCCGAACCCTAACCCTAACCCGAAACCTAACCCTAACCCTAACCTGAACCCGCCCCGAACACTAACCCTAACCCTAACCCGAACCCTAACCCGAACCCGAACCCTAACCCTAACCCTAACCCGACCCCTAACGCTAACCCGAAACCAAACCCTAACCCGAACCCGAACCCGAAACCTAACCTGAACCCTAACCCTAACCCTAAACCTAACCCGAACCCTAACCCGAACCCGAACCCTAACTCGAACCCTAACCCTAACCCTAACCCGAACACGAACCCTAAACCTAACGCTTACCCTAACCCTAACCATAACCCAAACCCTAAACCTAACCCTAACCCGAACCCTAATCCTAACCCGAAACCTAACCCTAACCCTAAACCGAATCCTAACCCTAAAACTAACCCGAACCCTAACCCGAACCCTAACCTTAACCCTAACCCTAACCCTAACCCGAACCCTAAACCTAACCCTAACCCGAACCCTAACCCTAACCCTAACCCGAAACCTAACCCTAACCCTAACCCTAACCCTAACCCGAACCATAACCCTAACCATATCCCGAACGCTAAACCTAACCCTAACCCTAACCCGAAACCTAACCCTAACCCTAAACCGAACCCTAACCCTAACCCGACCCTAAACCTAACCCTAACCCTAACCCTAACCCTAACCCTTATCCCTAACCCCTAACCCTAACCCTAACCCTAACCCTAACCCTAACCCTGAAACCTAACCCTAACCCGAACCCTACCCTAACCCTAACCCGAACCCTAACCCTAACCCTAACCTGAACCCTAACCCTAACCCGAAACCGAAACCTAACCCTAACCCGAAACCTAACCCGAACCAAACCCTAACCCGAACCCTAACCCTAACCCGAACCCTAACCCTAACCCTAACACTAACCCTAAACCGAAACCTAAACCTAACCCGAACCCAAACACTAAACCTAACCCGAACCCTAACCCTAACCCGAACCCTAACCGTAACCCGAACCCTAACCCTAACACGAACCCTAACCCTAACCCGAACCCTAACCCTAACCCTAACCCGAACCCAAACCCGAACACTAACCCTAACCCTAACCTGAACACTAACCCCTAAACCTCACCCGAACCCGAACCCTAACCCGAACACGAACCCGAACCCTAACCCGATCCCGAACCCGAACACTAACCCTAACCCTTACCCGAACCCTAACCCTAACCCTAATCCTAAACCGAACTCTAACCCTAACCCTAACCCGATCCCTAACCCTAACCCTAACCCGAACACTAACGCGAACCCTAACCCGAACCCTAACCCTAACCCGAACCCTAACCCTAACCCTCACCCTAACCCGAACTCTAACCTGAACCCTAACCCTAACCCTAACCTGAACCCTAACCCGAACCCTAATCCTAACCCTAACCCGAACTCTAACCCTAACCCTAACCCTAACCCGAACACTAACACTAACCCTAAACCTAACCCTAACCCCTAAACCTAACCCGAACCCTAACCCTAACCCTAACCCTAACCCGAACCCTAACCCTAACCCGAACCCTAACCCTAACCCGAACCCTAACACTAAACCTAACCCTAACCCTAACCAAAACCCTAACCCGAACCCTAACCCTAACCCTAACCCTAACCCGAACCCTAACACTATCCCTAACCCTAACCCTAACACTAAACCTAGCCCTAACCCGAACCCTAAACCTAACCCGAAACCTAACCCGAACCCTAACCCTAAACCTAACCCGAACCTTAACCCGAACCCTAATCCTAACCCTAACACTAACCCTAACCCCTAACCCTAACCCGAACCCTAACCCTAAACCTAAACCTAACCCTAACCCGAACCCTAACCCTAACCCTAACCCGAACCCTAACCCTAAACAGAAACTGAAACCTAACCCTAACCCGAAACCTAACCCGAACCCAACCCTAACCCGAACCCTAACCCTAACCCGAACCCTAACCCTAACCCTAACACTAACCCTAACCCGAAACCTAAACCTAACCCGAACGCTAACACTAAACCTAACCCGAACCCTAACCCTACCCCGAACCCTAACCCTAACCCGAACCCTAACACTAAACAGAAACCGAAACCTAACCCGAACCCTAACCCTAACCCTAACCCGAACCCTAACCCTAACCCAAACCCGAACCCTAACCCTAAACAGAAACCGAAACCTAACCCTAACCCGAAACCTAACCCGAACCCAACCCTAACCCGAACCCTAACCCTAACCCGAACCCTAACCCTAACCCTAACACTAACCCTAACCCGAAACCTAAACCTAACCCGAACGCTAACACTAAACCTAACCCGAACCCTAACCCTAACCCGAACCCTAACCGTAACCCAACCCGAACCCTAACCCTAGCCCTAACCCGAACCCTAACCCTAAACCGAACCCTAACCCTAACCCTAACCCGAACCCTAACCCGAACACTAACCCTAACCCTAACCTGAACACTAACCCCTAACCCTCACCCGAACCCGAACCCTAACCCGAACACGAACCCGAACCCTAACCCGAACCTGAACCCGAACACTAACCCTAACCCTAACCCGAACCCTAACCCTAACCCTAACCCTAACACTAACCCGAACCCTAACCCTAACCCTAACTCTAACCCTAATCCTAACCCTAACCCGATCCCTAACCCTAACCTTAACCCGAACCCTAACGCGAACCCTAACCCGAACCCTAACCCTAACCCTAACCCTAACCCTAAACCGAACCCTAACCCTAACCCGAACCCTAACCCTAATCCTAACCCTAACCCGAACCCTAAGCCGAACCCTAACCCTAACCCGAACCTTAATCCGAACCCTAACCCGATCCCTAAGCCGAACCCTAACCCTAACACTAACCCTAAGCCGAACCTAAACCTAAACCTAACCCGAACTCTAACCCGAACCTTAACCCTAACCATAACCTGAACCCTAAACCTAACCCTAACCCTAACCCGAACACTAACCCTAACGCTAAACCTAACCCTAACCCTAAACCGAACTCTAAGCCTAAACCTAACCCGAACCCTAACCCTAACCCTAACCCGAACCCTAACCCTAACCCTAACCCTAACCCGAACCCTAACCCTAACCCGAACCCTAACCCTAACCCTAACCCTAAACCGAACACGAACCCTAACACGAACCCTACCCCTAACACTAATCCGAACCCTAACCCTAACCCTAACCCTAACCCGAACCCTAACCCTAACCCTAACCCTAACCATAACCCTAACCCTAACCCGAACCCTAAACCTAACCCTAACCCGAACACTAACCCCTAACCCGAACCCGAACACGAACTCTAACCCGAACCCGAACCCTAACCCTACCCCGAACACGAACCCAAACCATAACCGTAACCCTAATCCGAACCCTATCACTAACCCTAACCCTAATCATAACACGAACACTAAGCCTAACCTTAACCCTAACCCGAACCCGAAAGCGAACCCTAACCCTAACCCTAACCCTAACCCTAACCCTAACCCCTAACACGAACCCTAACCCTAACCCTAACCCTAACCTTAAACCGTACCGTAACCCTAACCCTAACCCGAACCCTAACCCGAACCCTAACCCTAACCCTAAACTTAACACTAACCCCTAACCCTAACCCGAACCTGAACCCTAACCCGAATCCGAACCCTAGCCCGAATCGAAATTTAACCCAAAACCGAACCCGAACACGAACCCTAACCCGAACCCGAACCCTAACCCTAACCCTAACCCTAACCCGAACCCGAACCCGAACCCGAACCCTAACCCAAACCCTAACCCTAACCCTAAACCGAACCCGAACCCTAAACCTAAACCTAACCCGAACCTTAAACCTAACCCGAACCCTAAACCTAACCCGATCCCGAACCCGAACCCTAACCCTAACCCGAACCCTAAACCTAACCCTAACCCTAACCCGAACCCTAACCCAAACACGAACCCTAACCCGAACCCGAACCCTAAACCTAACCCGAACCCTAACCCGAACCCTAACCCTAACCCTAACCGAACCCTAACCCTAACCCTAACCCTAAACCTAACCCGAACCCTAACCCAAACCCGAACCCTAACTCGAACCCTAACCCAACCCTAACCCGAACCCGAACCCTAACCCTAACGCTTACCCTAACCCTAACCCTATCCCGAACCCGAACCATAACCCTAACCCGAACCATAACCCTAACCCGAAACCTAACGCTAACCCTAACCCGAACCCTAACCCTAACCCTAAACCTAACCCGAACCCTAACCCAAACCCGAACCCTAACTCGAACCCTAACCCAACCCTAACCCGAACCCGAACCCTAACCCTAACGCTTACCCTAACCCTAACCCTAACCCGAACCCTAAACCTAACCCTAACCCGAACCATAACCCTAACCCGAAACCTAACCCTAACCCGAACCCTAACCCTAAACCTAACCCGAACCCTAACCCTAACCCTAACCCTAAACCTAACCCGAACCCTAACCCTAACCCTAACCCGAACCATAAACCTAACCCTAACCCTAACCCGAAACCTAACCCTAACCCTAACCCGAACCCTAACCCTAACCCGAACCCTAAACCTAACCCGAACCCTAACCCTAACCCTAACCCTAACCCTAAACCCTAACCCTAACCCCTAAACCTAACCCTAAACCCTAACCCTAACCCCTAACCCTAACCCTAACCATAACCCTAACCCTAACCCTAAAACCTAACCCTAACCCGAACCCTAACCCTAACCCTAACCCTAACCCTAACCCTAACCCTAACCCTAACCCGAACCCTAACCCTAAACAGAAACCGAAACCTAACCCTAACCCGAAACCTAACCCGAACCCAACCCTAACCCGAACCCTAACCCTAACCCGAACCCTAACCCTAACCCTAACACTAACCCTAACCCGAAACCGAAACCTAACCCGAACGCTAACACTAAACCTAACCCGAACCCTAACCCTAACCCGAACCCTAACCGTAACCCGAACCCTAACCCTAACCCTAACCCGAACCCTAACCCTAACCCTAACCCGAACACTAACCCTAAACAGAAACCGAAACCTAACCCTAACCCGAAACCTAACCCGAACCCAACCCTAACCCGAACCCTAACCCTAACCCAAACCCTAACCCTAACCCTAACACTAACCCTAACCCGAAACCTAAACCTAACCCGAACGCTAACACTAAACCTAACCCGAACCCTAACCCTAACCAGAACCCTAACCGTAACCCGAACCCTAACCCTAACCCGAACCCTAACCCTAACCCGAACCCTAACCCTAACCCTAACCCGAACCCTAACCCGAACACTAACCCTAACCCTAACCTGAACACTAACCCCTAACCCTCACCCGAACCCGAACCCTAACCCGAACACGAACCCGAACCCTAACCCGAACCTGAACCCGAACACTAACCCTAACCCTAACCCGAGCCCTAACACTAACCCTAACCCTAACACTAACCCGAACCCTAACCCTAACCCTAACTCTAACCCTAAACCTAACCCTAACCCGATCCCTAACCCTAACCCTAACCCGAACCCTAACGCGAACCCTAACCCGAACCCTAACCCTAACCCTAACCCTAACCCTAAACCGAACCCTAACCCTAACCCGAACCCTAACCCTAATCCTAACCCTAACCCGAACCCTAAGCAGAACCCTAACCCTAACCCGTACCTTAATCCAAACCCTAACCCGATCCCTAACCCGAACCCTAACCCTAACACTAACCCTAAGCCGAACCTAACCCTAAACCTAACCCGAACTCTAACCCGAAACTTAACCTTAACCCTAACCCTAACCCTAAACCTAACCCTAACCCTAACCCGAACACTAACCCTAACGCTAAACCTAACCCTAACCCTAAACCGAACTCTAAGCCTAAACCTAACCCGAACCCTAACCCTAACCCTAACCCGAACCCTAACCCTAACCCCTAACCCTAACCCTAACCCTAACCCTAACCCGAACCCTAACCCTAACCCTAACCCTAAACCGAACACGAACCCTAACACGAACCCTACCCCTAACACTAATCCGAACCCTAACCCTAACCCTAACCCGAACCCGAACCCGGACCCTAACCCTAACCCGAACCCGAACCCTACGCCTAACCCGAACCCTAACCCTAACCCGAACCCTAACCCTAACCCGATCCCTAACCCTACCCCGAACCCGAACCCGAAACCTAACCCTAACTCTAACCCGAACCCTAACCAAAACCCGAACCCTAACCCTAACATGAACCCTAGCCCTAACCCGAAACCTAAACCGAACCCTAACCCGAACCCTAACCCTAACCCTAAACCGATCCCTAACGCTAACCCGAACCCGAACCCTAACCCGAACACTAACCCTAAACCTAACCCGAACCCTAAACCTAACCCTAACCTGAACCCTAACCCGGACCCTAACACTAACCCTAACCCTAATCCTTACCCGACCCCTAACTCTAACCCGAACCCTAACCCGAAAGCTAACGCTAACCCGAACCTGAACCCTAACCCGAACACTAACCCTAACCCTAACCCGAACCCTAACCCTAAACCTAACCCTAACCCGAACCCTAACCCGAACCCTAACCCTAACCCTAACCCTAACCCGAACCCTAACCCTAACCCTAACCCGAACACGAACCCTAACCCGAACCCGAACCCTAAACCCAAACCTAACCCTAATCCGAACCCTAACTCTAACCCTAACCCTACCCCTAAACCGACCCTAACCCTAAACCTAACCCTAACCCTAACCCGAACCCTAACCCTAACCCTAACCCGAACCCTAACCCCTAAAACGAACCCGAACCCTAACCCGAACCCGAACCCTAACCCTACCCCGAACCCGAACCGAAACCATAACACTAAACCTAACCCTAACCCGAAACCTAACCCTAACCCTAATCCTAACCCTAACCCGAACCTTAACCCTAACCCGAACCCTAACCCTAACCCGAACCCTAACCCTAACCCTAACCCGAACCCTAACCACAACCCTAACCCTAACCCGAACCCGAACCCTAACGCTAAACCTATAGCTAACCCTAATCCTACCCTAACCCTAACCCTAACCCTTACCCATACCCTAAACCGAACCCTAAGCCTAACCTTAACCCTAACCCGAACCCTAACCCGAACCCTAAACCAAACCCTAACCCGAAACCTAACCCGAAACCAAACCCTAAACCTAACCCGAACCCTAACCCTAACCCTAAACCTAACTCTAACCCGAACCCTAACTCTAACCCTAACCCTAACCCTAACCCTAACCCCTAACCTTAAACCGAACCCTAACCCTAACCCTAACCAAACCCTAACCCGACCCTAACCCTAACACTAACCCTAACCCTAACCCGAAACCTAACCCTAAACCTAACCCTAACCCTAACTCTAAACCTAACCCGAAACCTAACCCGAACCCTAACCCTAACCCTAAACCTAACCCGAACCCTACCCCTAACCATAACCCGAACCCGAAACCTAACCCGAACCCGAACCCTAACCCGAACCCTAACCCTAAACCTAACCCGAACACTAACCCTAACCCTAACCCGAACCCTAATCCGAACCCTAACCCTAACCCTAACCCGAACCCTAACCCTAACACTAACCCAAAACCTAACCCGAAACCTAACCCTAACCCTAACCCGAACCCTAACCCTAACCCTAACCCGAACCCTAACCCCTAAAAGGAACCCGAACCCTAACCCGAACCCGAACCCTAACCCTACCCCGAACCCGAACCGAAACCATAACACTAACCCTAACCCTAACCCCAACCCTAACCCTAACCCTAATCCTAACCCTAACCCGAACCTTAACCCTAACCCGAACCCAAACCCTAACCCGATCCCTAAACCTAACCCGAACCCGAACCCTAAACCTAAACCGAAACCTAACCCTAACCCTAACCCGAACCCGAACCCTAACCCTAACCCGAAACCTAACCCGAACCCAACCCTAACCCGAGCCCTAACCCTAACCCGAAACCTAACCCTAACACTAAACCTAACCCGAAACCTAAACCTAACCTGAACCCTAACCCTAAACATAACCCGAACCCTAACCAGAACCCTAACCCTAACACGAACCCGAACCCTAACGCTAAACCTAAACCTAACCCTAATCCTAACCCTAACCCTAACCCTAACCCTTACCCGTACCCTAAACCGAACCCTAAGCCTAACCTTAACCCTAACCCGAACCCTAACCCGAACCCTAAACCTAACCCTAACCCGAAACCTAACCCGAAACCAAACCCTAAACCTAACCCGAACCCTAACCCTAACCCTAAACCTAACCCTAACCCGAACCCTAACTCTAACCCTAACGCTAACCCTAACACCTAACCTTAAACCGAACCTTAACCCTAACCCTAACGTTAACCCTAACCCGACCCTAACCCTAACACTAACCCTAACCCTAACCCGAACCCTAGCCCTAAACCTAACCCTAAACCTAACCCTAAACCTAACCCGAAACCTAACCCGAACCCTAACCCTAACCCTAACCCGAACACTAACCCTAACCCGAACCCTAACCCGAACCCTAACCCGAACCCTAACCCTAACCCTAACCCGAACCCTAATCCGAACCCTAACCCTAACTCTAACCCGAACCCTAACCCTAACACTAACCCAAACCCTAACCCGAAACCTAACCCTAACCATAAACCTAACCCTAACCCGAACCCTAAACCTAACCCTAACCCGAACCATAGCCCCTAACCCGAACCCGAACACGAACTCTAACCCGAACCCGAACCCTAACCCTACCCCGAACCCGAACCCAAACCATAACCCTAACCCTAATCCGAACCCTATCCCTAACCCTAACCCTAAACGTAACACGAACCCTAAGCCTAACCCTAACCCTAAAACGAACCCAAACCCAAACCCTAACCCTAACCCTAACCCTAACCCTAACCCCTAACACGAACCCTAACCCTAACCCTAAACCTAACCCTAACCCGTACCGTAACCCTAACCCTAACCGAACCCTAACCCGAACCCTAACCCTAACACTAAACTTAACACTAACCCCAAACCCTAACCGGAACCTGAACCCTAACCCGAACCCGAACCCTAGCCCGAACCCGAACCTTAACCGAAACCCGAACCCGAACCCGAACCCTAACCCTAATCCTAACCCGAACCCTAACCCTAACCCTAACCCTAACCCGAACCCGAACCCGAACCCTAACCCAAACCCTAACCATAACCCTAACCCTAACCCGAACCCGAACCCTAACCCTAAACCTAAACCGAACCTTAACCCTAACCCGAACCCTAAACCTAACCTGATCCAAACCCGAACCCTAACCCTAACCTGAACCCTAAACCTAACCCTAACCCTAACCCAAACACGAACCCTAACCCGAACCCGAACCCTAACCCTAACCCGAACCCGAACCCTAACCCGAACCCTAACCCT
>JAVLSZ010000008.1:78355000-78390000 GCA_032313775.1 Urocyon cinereoargenteus
CCTAACACTAAACCTAACCCTAATCCTTACCCGACCCCTAACCCTAACCCGAACCCTAACCCGAACCCTAACGCTAACCCGAACCCGAACCCTAACCCGAACACTAAACCTAACCCTAACCCGAACCCTAACCCTAAACCTAACCCTAACCCGAACCCTACACGAACCCTAACCCTAACCCTAACCCGAACCCTAACCCTAACCCTAACCCGAACACGAACCCTAACCCGAACCCGAACCCTAAACCCAAACCTAACCCTAATCCGAACCCTAACTCTAACCCTAACCTTACCCCTAAACCGACCCTAACCCTAAACCTAACCCTAACCCTAACCCGAACCCTAACCCTAACCCTAACCCGAACCCTAACCCCTAAACCGAACCCGAACCCTAACCCGAACCCGAACCCTAACCCTACCCCGAACCCGAACCGAAACCATAACACTAAACCTAACCCTAACCCGAACCCTAACCCTAACCCTAATCCTAACCCTAACCCGAACCTTAACCCTAACCCGAACCCTAACCCTAACCCGAACGCTAACCCTAACCCGAACCCGAACCCTAAACCTAAACCGAACCCTAACCCTAACCCTAACCCGAACCCGAACCCTAACCCTAACCCGAAACCTAACCCGAACCCAACCCTAACCCGAGCCCTAACCCTAAACCGAAACCTAACCCTAACACTAACCCTAACCCGAAACCTAAACCTAACCTGAACCCTAACCCTAAACCTAACCCGAACCTTAACCAGAACCCTAACCCTAACCCGAACCCGAACCCAAACGCTAAACCTAAACCTAACCCTAATCATAACCCTAACCCTAACCCTAACCCTTACCCGTACCCTAAACCGAACCCTAAGCCTAACCTTAACCCTAACCCTAACGCTAACCCGAACCCTAAACCTAACCCTAACCCGAAACCTAACCCGAAACCAAACCCTAAAACTAACCCGAACCCTAACCCTAACCCTAACCCCTAACCTTAACCCGAACCCTAACCCTAACCCTAACCTTAACCCTAACCCGACCCTAACCCTAACACTAACCCTAACCCTAACCCGAACCCTAACCCTAAACCTAAACCTAACCCTAACCCTAAACCTAACCAGAAACCTAACCCGAACCCTAACCCTAACCCTAAACCTAACCCGAACCCTACCCCTAACCCTAACCCGAACCCGAACCCTAACCCGAACCCGAACCCTAACCCGAAACCTAACCCTAACCCTAACCTGAACCCTAACCCTAACACTAACCCAAACCCTAACCCGATACCTAACCCTAACCATAACCCTAACCCTAACCCGAACCCTAAACCTAACCCTAACCCGAACCCTAACCCCTAACCCGAACCCGAACACGAACTCTAACCCGAACCCGAACCCTAACCCTACCCCGAACCCGAACCCAAACCATAACCCTAACCCTAATCCGAACCCTATCCCTAACCCTAACCCTAACCGTAACACGAACCCTAAGCCTAACCCTAACCCTATCCCGAACCCAAACCCAAACCCTAACCCTAACCCTAACCCTAACCCTAACCCTAACCCTAAGCCTAACCCTAACCCTAACCCGAACCCTAATCCGAACCCGAACCCTAACCCTAACCCGAACCCTAACCCTAACCCTAACCCTAACCCTAACCCGAACACTAAACCTAACCCGAACCCGAACCCGAACCCTAACTCTAACCCTAACCCGAACCCTAACCCGAACCCAAACCCTAACCCTAAACCTAACCCGAAACCTAAACCTAACCCTAACGCGAACCCTAACCCTAACCCGAACCCTAAACCTAACCCTAACCCGAACCCTAACCCTAACCCTAACCCGAACCGTAACCCCTAACCCGAACCGAAACCAACCCTAACCCTAACACTAACCATAACCCTAACCATAACCCAAATCCTAACCCTAAACCGAGCCCTAACCCTAACCCTAAACCTAACCCTAACTCGAACCCTAACCCGAACCCTAACCCTAACCCTAACGCGAACCCTAACCCTAATCCTAACCCTAACCCGAACCCTAAGCCGACCCTAACCCTAACCCGAACCTAAATCCGAACCCTAACCCGATCCCTAACACGAACCCTAACCCTAACACTAACCCTAAGCCGAACCTAACCCTAAACCTAACCCGAACTCTAACCCGAACCTTAACCCTAACCCTAACCCGAACCCTAAATCTAACCCTAACCCTAACCCGAACACTAACCCTAACGCTAAACCTAACCCTAACCCTAAACCGAACTCTAAGCCTAAACCTAACCCAAACCCTAACCCTAACCCTAACCCGAACCCTAACCCTAACCCTAACCCCTAACCCTAACCCTAACCCTAACCCTAACCTGAACCCTAAACCTAACCCTAACCCGAACCGTAACCCGAACCCTAACACTAAACCTAACCCTAATCCTTACCCGACCCCTAACCCTAACCCGAACCCTAACCCGAACCCTAACGCTAACCCGAACCCGAACCCTAACCCGAACACTAAACCTAACCCTAACCCGAACCCTAACCCTAAACCTAACCCTAACCCGAACCCTAACACGAACCCTAACCCTAACCCTAACCCGAACCCTAACCCTAACCCTAACCCGAACACGAACCCTAACCCGAACCCGAACCCTAAACCCAAACCTAACCCTAATCCGAACCCTAAGTCTAACCCTAACCCTACCCCTAAACCGACCCTAACCCTAAACCTAACCCTAACCCTAACCCGAACCCTAACCCTAACCCTAACCCGAACCCTAACCCCTAAACCGAACCCGAACCCTAACCCGAACCCGAACCCTAACCCTACCCCAAAACCGAACCGAAACCATAACACTAAACCTAACCCTAACCCGAACCCTAACCCTAACCCTAATCCTAACCCTAACCCGAACCTTAACCCTAACCCGAACCCTAACCCTAACCCGAACGCTAACCCTAACCCGAACCCGAACCCTAAACCTAAACCGAACCCTAACCCTAACCCTAACCCGAACCCGAACCCTAACCCTAACCCGAAACCTAACCCGAACCCAACCCTAACCCGAGCCCTAACCCTAAACCGAAACCTAACCCTAACCCTAACCCTAACCCGAACCATAACCCTAACCCTAACCCGAACGCTAAACTTAACCCTAACCCTAACCCGAACCCTAACCCTAACCCTAAACCGAAACCTAACCCTAACTCGAACCCTAAACCTAACCCTAACCCTAACCCTAACCCTAACCCTAACCCTAACCCCTAAACCTAACCCCTAACCCTAACCCTAACCCTAACCCTAACCCTAACCCTAACCCTACAACCTAACCCTAACCCGAACCCTAACCCTAACCCTAACCCGAACCCTAACCCTAACCCTAACCGGAACCCTAACCCTAACCCGAAACCGAAACCTAACCCTCACCCGAAACCTAAGCCGAACCCAACCCTAACCCGAACCCTAACCCTAACCCGAACCCTAACCCTAACCCTAACACTAACCCTAACCCGAAACCTAAACCTAACCTGAACCCTAACACTAAACCTAACACGAACCCTAACCCTAACCCGAACCCTAACCGTAACCCGAACCCTAACCCTAACACGAACCCTAACCCTAACCCGAACCCTAACCCTAACCCTAACCCGAACCCAAACCCGAACACTAAACCTAACCCTAACCTGAACACTAACCCCTAACCCTCACCCGAACCCGAACCCTAACCCGAACACGAACCCGAACCCTAACCCGATACCGAACCCGAACACTAACCCTTACCCTAACCCGAACCCTAAACCTAACCCTAATCCTAAACCGAACTCTAACCCTAACCCTAACCCGATCCCTAACACTAACCCTAACCCGAACACTAACGCGAACCCTAACCCGAACCCTAACCCTAACAGTAACCCTAACCCTAACCCGAACCCTAACCCTAACCCGAACCCTACCCCTAACCCTAACCCTAACCCGAACCCTAACCCGAACCCTAACCCTAACCCTAACCCAAACCCTAACCCGAACCCTAACCCTAACCCTAACCCGAACCCTAACCCTAACCCGAACCCTAACACTAACACTAAACCTAACCCTAACCCCTAACCCTTACCCGAACCCTAACCCTAACCCTAACCCTAACCCGAACCCTAACCCTAACCCGAACCCTACCCCTAACCCGAACCCTAACCCTAAACCTAACCCTAACCCTAACCATAACCCTAACCCGAACCCTAACCCTAACCCTAACACTAACCCTAACCCGAAACCGAAACCTAACCCGAACGCTAACACTAAACCTAACCCGAACCCTAACCCTAACCCGAACCCTAACCGTAACCCGAACCCTAACCCTAACCCTAACCCGAACCCTAACCCTAACCCTAACCCGAACACTAACCCTAAACAGAAACCGAAACCTAACCCTAACCCGAAACCTAACCCGAACCCAACCCTAACCCTAACCCGAACCCTAACCCTAACCCTAACCCTAACCCGAACCCCAACCCTAACCCTAACCCGAACACGAACCCTAACCCGAACCCGAAACCTAAACCTAATCCTAACCCTAATCCGAACACGAACCCTAACGCTAAACCTAAACCTAACCCTAATCCTAACCCTAACCCTAACCCTAACCCTTACCCGTACCCTAAACCGAACCCTAAGCCTAACGTTAACCCTAACCCGAACCCTAACCCGAACCCTAAACCTAACCCTAACCCGAAACCTAACCCGAAACCAAACCCTAAAACTAACCCGAACCCTAACCCTAACTCTAAACGTAACCCTAACCCGAACCCTAACTCTAACCCTAACCCTAACCCTAACCCCTAACCTTAACCCGAACCCTAACCCTAACCCTAACCTTAACCCTAACCCGACCCTAACCCTAACACAAACCCTAACCCTAACCCGAACCCTAACCCTAAACCTAAACCTAACCCTAACCCTAAACCTAACCCGAAACCTAACCCGAACCCTAACCCTAACCCTAAACCTAACCCGAACCCTACCCCTAACCCTAACCCGAACCCGAACCCTAACCCGAACCCGAACCCTAACCCGAAACCTAACACTAACCCTAACCCGAACACTAACCCTAACCCGAACCCTAACCCGAACCCTAACCCGAACCCTAACCCTAACCCTAACCCGACCCTAATCCGAACCCTAACCCTAACCCTAACCTGAACCCTAACCCTAACACTAACCCAAACCCTAACCCGAAACCTAACCTTAACCATAACCCTAACCCCAACCCGAACCCTAAACCTAACCCTAACCCGAACCATAACCCCTAACTCGAACCCGAACACTAACTCTAACCCGAACCCGAACCCTAATCCTACCCCGAACCCGAACCCAAACCATAACCCTAACCCTAATCCGAACCCTATCCCTAACCCTAACCCTAACCGTAACACGAACCCTAAGCCTAACCCTAACCCTAACCCGAACCCAAACCCAAACCCTAACCCTAACCCTAACCCTAACCCTAACCCTAACCCCTAACACGAACCCTAACACTAACCCTAACCCTAACCCTAACCCGTACCGTAACCCTAACCCTAACCCGAACCCTAACACGAACCCTAAACCTAACCCTAAACTTAACACTAACCCCTAACCCTAACCGGAACCTGAACCCTAACCCGAACCCGATCCCTAGCCCGAACCCGAACCTTAACCGAAACCCGAACCCGAACCCGAACCCTAACCCTAATCCTAACCCGAACCCTAACCCTAAACCTAACCCTAAAACGAACCCGAACCCGAACCCTAACCCAAACCCTAACCCTAACCCTAACCCTAACCCGAACCCGAACCCTAACCCTAAACCTAACCCGAACCTTAACCCTAACCCGAACCCTAAACCTAACCTGATCCCGAACCCGAACCCTAACCCTAACCTGAACCCTAAACCTAACCCTAACCCTAACCCGAACCCTAACCCAAACACGAACCCTAACCCGAACCCGAACCCTAACCCTAACCCGAACCCGAACCCTAACACGAACCCTAACCCTAACCCTAAACCGAACCCTAACCCTAACCCTAACCCGAACCCTAAACCTAACCCTAACCCGAATCCTAACCCTAACCCTAAACCGAACCCTAACGCGAAACCTAACCCTAACCCTAACCCTAACCCAAACCCTAACCCTAACCCTAACCCGAACACTAAACCTAACCCTAACCCGAACCCGAACCCTAACCCTAACCATAACCCTAACCCGAACCCTAACCCGAACCCTAAACCTAACCCTACCCCGATCCCTAACCCTAAACCTAACCCTATCCCGAACCCTAACCTTAACCCTAAACCTAACACTAACCCGAACCCTAACCCTAACCCGAACCCTATCCCTAACCCTAACCCTAACCCTAACCCGAACTCGAACACTAACCTTAAACCTAACCCTAACCCTAACAGTAACCCTAACCCTAACCCGAACCCTAACCCTAACCCGAACCCTAACCCGAACCCTAACCCGAACCCTAAACCTCACCCTAACCCGAACCCTAACACGAACCCTAACCCTAACCCAAACCCTAACCCTAACCCTAACCCTAACCCTAACCCTAACCCGAACCCTAACGTAACCCTAACGGTAACCCTAACCCGAACACTAAACCTAACCCGAACCCGAACCCTAACTCTAACCCTAACCCGAACCCTAACCTGAACCCAAACCCTAACCCTAAACCTAACCCGAAACCTAAACCTAACCCTAACGCGAACCCGAACCCTAACCCTAAACCTAACCCGAACCTTAACCCTAACCCGAACCCTAAACCTAACCCTACCCCGATCCCTAAACCTAAACCTAACCCTATCCCGAACCCTAACCTTAACCCTAAACCTAACACTAACCCGAACCCTAACCCTAACCCGAACCCTATCCCTAACCCTAACCCTAACCCTAACCCTAACCCGAACCCTAACCCTAACCCGAACCCTAACCCGATACCGAACCCGAACACTAACCCTTACCCTAACCCGAACCCTAAACCTAACCCGAAACCTAAACCTAACCCTAACGCGAACCCTAACCCTAACCCGAACCCTAACCCTAACCCTAACCCTAACCCGAACCCTAACCCTAACCCTAACCCGAACCATAACCCCTAACCCGAACCCGAAACCTAACCCTAACCCTAACACTAACCATAACCCTAACCCTAACCCAAATCCTAACCCTAAACCGAACCCTAACCCTAAACCTAAACCTAACCCTAACTCGAACCCTAACCCGAACCCTAACCCTAAACCTAACGCGAACCCTAACCCTAACCCTAACCCTAACCCTAACCCTAACCCGAACCCTAACCCTAACCCTAACCGGAACCATAACCCTAACCCTAAACCGAACCCGAACCCTAACCCTAAACCTAACCCTAACCCGTACCCTAACCCGAACCCTAAAACGAACCCGAACCCTAACCCTAACCCGAACCCGAACCCTAACCCTAACCCGAACCCGAACCCCAACCCTAGCCCGAACCCTAACCCTAACCCTAACCCTAACCCGACCGTAACCCGAACCCTAACCCGACCCCTAACCCGAACCCTAACACGAACCCTAAACCTAACCCTAACCCTAACCCGTACCTTAACACTAACCCGAACCCGAACCCTAAACCTATACCGAACCCTAACCCTAACCCGATCCCTAACCCTAACCCGACCCCTAACCCTAACCCTAACCCTAACCCGAACCCTAACCTGAACCTGAACCCTAACCCTAACCCTAACCCGACCCCTAACCCTAACCCGAAACCAAACCCTAACCCGAACCCGAACCCGAACCCTAACCTGAACCCTAACCCTAACCCTAAACCAAGCCGAACCCTAACCCAAACCCGAACCCTAACTCGAACCCTAACCCTAACCCGAACCCGAACCCTAACCCTAACGCTTCCCCTAACCCTAACCCTAACCCGAACCCTAAACCTAACCCTAACCCGAACCCTAAACCTAACCCGAAACCTAACCCTAACCCTAAACCGAATCCTAACCCTAACCCTAATCCGAACCCTAACCCGAACCCTAACCCTAACCCTAACCCTTACCCGAAACCTAACCCTAACCCTAACCCGAACCCTAACCCTAACCCTAACCCGAACCCTAACCCTAACCATAACCCTAACCCTAACCCTAACCCGAACCATAACCCTAACCCTAACCCGAACCCTAACCCTAACCCTAACCCGAACCCTAACCCTAACCCGAACCCTAAACCAACCCGAACACTAACCCTAACCCTAACCCTAACCCTAACCCCTAACCCTAACCCCTAACCCTAACCCGAACCCTAACCCTAACCCTTACCCTAAAACCTAACCCTAACCCGAACCCTAACCCTAACCCTAAACCGAACCCTACCCTAACCCTAACCCGAACCCTAACCCTAACCCGAAACCGAAACCTAACCCTAACCCGAAACCTAACCCGAACCCAACGCTAACCTGAACCCTAACCCTAACCCAAACCCTAACCCTAACACTAACCCTAACCGAAACCTAAACCTAACCCGAACCCTAACACTAAACCTAACCCGAACCCTAACCCTAACCCGAACCCTAACCGTAACCCGAAACCTAAACCTAACCCTAACCCGAAGCCTAACCCTAACCGGAACCCTAACCCTAACCCTAACCCGAACCCTAACCCGAACACTAACCCTAACCCTAACCTGAACACTAACGCCTAACCCTCACCCGAACCCTAACCCGAACACGAACCTGAACCCTAACCCGAAGCCGAACCCGAACACTAACCCTAAAACTAACCCGAACACTAACCCTAACCCTAACCCTAACCCGAATCCTAATACTAACCCTAACTCTAACCCTAAACCTAACCCTAAATCGATCCCTAACCCTAACCCTAACCCGAACCCTAACGCGAACCGTAACCCGAACCCTAACACTAAACGTAACCCTAACCCTAACCCGATCCCTAACCCTAACCCGAACCCTAACCCTAACCCTAACACTAACCCGAACCCTAACCCGAACCCTAACCCGAACCCTAACCCTAACCCTAACACGAACCCTAACCCGAACCCTAACCCTAACCCTAACCCGAACCCTAACCCTAACCCTAACCCTAACCCGAACCCTAAACCTAACCCTAACCCTATCCCTAACCCTAACCCTAACCCGAACCCTAACCCGAACCCTAACACTAACCCTAACCCTAACCCGAACCCTAAACCTAACCCTAACCCGAACCCTAACACGAACCCGAACCCTAACCCGAACCCTAACCCTAACCCTAACCCGAACCCTAACCCTAACCCGAACCCTAACCCGAACCCTAACCCGAACCATAACCCTAACCCTAACTCGAACCCTAACCCGAACCCTAACCCTAACCGTAACCCGAACCCTAATCCGAACCCTTACCCAAACCCTAACCCGAACACTAACCCTAACCCTAACCCTAACCCTTACCCTAACACGAACCATAACCCTAACCCTAACCCGAACCCTAACTCCTATCCCGAACCCGAACACGAACTCTAACCCGAACCCGAACCCTAACCCTACCCGAACCCGAACCCAAACCATAAACCTAACACTAACCCGAACCCTAACCCTAACCCTAACCCTAACCCTAACCCGAAACCTAAGCCTAACCCTAACCCTAAACCTAACCCGAACCCGAACCCTAACCCTAACCCTAACCCTAACCCTACCCCTAACCGTAACCCTAACCCTGACCCTAACCCTAAACCTAACACTAACCTGAAACCTAACCCTAACCCTAACCCGAACCCTAACCCGAACCCTAACCCTAACCCTAAACATAACCCTAACCCCTAACCCTAACCCGAACCCGAACCCTAACCCGAACCCGAAACCTAACCCGAACCCGAACCCTAACCCAAACCCGAAACCGAACCCGAAACCTAACCCTAACCCTAACACGAACCCTAACCCTAACCCTAATCCTAACCCTAACCCGAAACTTAACCCTAACCCTAACCCGAAACCTAACCCTAACCCGAACCCTAACCCTAACCCTAACACTAACTTTAACCCCTAAACCTAACCCGAACCCTAACCCTAACCCGAAACCTAAACCTAACCCTAAACCAAACCCTAACCCTAACCCTAACCCGACCCCTCACCCGAACCCTAACCCGAACCCGAACCCTAACCCTAACCCAAAACCTAACCCGAACCCAACCCTAACCCGAACCCTAACCCTAACCCGAAGCCTAACCCTAAACCTAACCCTAACCCGAAACCTAAACCTAACCTGAACACTAACCCTAAACCTAACCCGAACCCTAACACGAACCCTAAACCTACCTCGAACCCGAACACTAACGCTAAACCTAACCCTAAACCTAACCCTAACCGTAACCCTAACCCGAACCCTAAACCGAACCCTATGCCTAACCCTAACCCTAACCCGAACCCTAACCCGAACCCTAACCATAACCCTAACCCGAACCCTAACCCTAACCCTAACCCAAACCCTAACCCTAACCCCTAACCCTAACCCGAACCCTAACCCTAACTCGAAACCTAACCCTAACCCTAACCCGAAACCTAACCCTAAACCTAACACGAACCCTAAGCCGAACCCAAACCCTAACCCTAACTCTAACCCTAAACCGAACCCTAACCCTAACCCTAACCGGAACCCTAACCCTAAACCTAACCCTAACCCGAACCCGAACCCTAACCCCTTACCCGAATCCTAACCCTAACCCGAACCCTAACCCGACACCTAACCCTAAACCTAACCCCGAAACCGAACCCTAAACCTAACTCTAACCGTAACCTTAACCCTAACCCGAACCCTAACCCGAACCCCAACCCTAACCCTAATCCGAACCCGAACCCTAACCCTAACCCTAACCCGAACCCTAACCCTAACCCGAACCCTAACCCTAACCCTAAACCGAACCCTAACCCTAACCCTAACCCGACCCCTAAACCGAACACTAACACGAACCCTAAACCTAACCCTTACCCTAACCCTAACCCTAACCCGAACCCTAACCCTAACCCGAACCCTAAACCTAACCCTCACCCGAACCCGAACCATAACCCTAACCCGAATCCTAACCCGAACCCAACCTTAACCCAAACCCTAACCCTAAACCGAACCCGAACCCTAACCCTAACCCTAACCCGTAACCTAAACCTAACCTGAACACTAACCCTAAACCTAACCCGAACCCTAACCCGAACCCTAACCCTAACCCGAAACCGAACCCTAACGCAAAACCTAACCCTAACCCTAACCCGAACCCTAAGCCTAACCCTAACCCTAACCCGAAGCCAAACCTGAACCCTAACCCTAACCCGAACCCGAACCCGAACCCGAAACCTAACCCAAACCCGAACCCTAACCCGAACCCGAACGCTAACCCGAACCCTAACCCTAACCCTAACCCTAACCCGAAACCTAACTCTAACTTGAAACCTAACCCTAACCCTAACCCTATCCCTAACCCGAACCCTAACCCGAACCCTAACCCTATCCCTAACCCGAACCCTAACCCTAACCCTAACCCTCACCGGAACACTAACCCTAACCCTAACCGGAACCCTAACCCTAACCCTAACCCGAACCAGAACCCTAAGCCCTTCCCCAAATCCTAACCCTAACCTGAACCCTAACACGAACCCTAACCCTAACCCTAACCCCGAACCCGAACCCTAACCCAAACCCTAAACCTAACCCGAACCCTAACCCGAACCCTAACCCTAACCCAAACCTTAACCCTTAACCGAACCCGAACCCTAATCCGAAACCTAATCCTACCCGACCCCTAACCCGAACCCTAACACGAACCCTAACCCTAACCCTAACCCTAACCCTAACCCGAAACTTAACCCGAACCATAACCCTAACCCGACCCCGAATTCGAACCCTAACCCTAACCCGAAACCTAAACCAAACCCTAACCCTAACCCGAACCCTAACCCTAAACGTAACCCGAACCCTAACCCTAACCCGGACCCTAACCCTAACCCGAACCCGAATCCGAACCCTAACCCTAACCCGAACCCTAAACCAAACCCTAACCCTAACCCGCAGCCTAACCCAACCCAAACCATAACCCTAACCCTAGCCCTAACCCTAACCCGAACCCTAACCCTAACCCTAACCCAAACACTAACCCACCCTAACCCTAACCCTAACCCTAACCCTAACCCGAACCCTAACCCTAACCTTAACCCTAACCCTAACCCGAACCCTAACACTAACCCTAATCCTAACCCTAACCCTAACCCGAACCCTAACCCTAACCCTAACCCTAACCCGAACCCGAACCGTAACCCTAACCCTAACCCTAACCCCTAACCCTAACTCCAACCCTAACCCTAACCCGAACCCTAAACTTAACACTAACCCGAACACTAACCCTAACCCGAACCCTAACCCTAAACTTAACCCTAACCCTAACCCCTAACCCTAACCCCAACCCTAACCCTAACCCGAACCCTAACCCTAACCCGAACCCGAACCCTAACCCCAACCCTAACCCTAACCCGAACCCTAACCCAAAACCTAACCCGAACCCAACGCTAACCCTTACCCTAACCCTAACCCGAACCCTAACCCTAACCCTAACCCTAACCCCAACCCTAACCCGAACCCGAACCCTAACCCTAAACCTAACCCGAACCCTAACCCTAACCCTAACCCGAACCCTAACCGTAACCCGAAACCTAACCCTAAGCCTAACCCGAACCCTAACCCTAACCCGAACCCTAACCCTAACCCTAACCCGAAACCTAACCCGAAACCTAACCCTAACCCTAACCTGAACACTAACCCCTAACCCTAACCCGAACCCGAACCCTTACCCGAACCCGAACCCTAACCCGAACCCGAAACCAAACCCTAACCCTTACCCGAACCCGATGCCTAACCCTAACCCGAACCCTAACACTAACCCGAACCCTAACCCAAACCCTAACCCGAACCCTAACCCTAACCCTAAATCTAAAACTAAACCTAACCCTAACCCTAACCCGAACCCTAACCCGAACCCTAACCCTAACCCTAACCCGAACCCTAACCCTAAACCTTACCCTAATCCTAACCCGAACCCTAACCCTAACCCTAACCCTAACCCTAACCCGAACCCTAACCCTAAACCTAACCCTAAACCGAACCCTAACCCTAACCCGAACCCGACCCCTAACCCGAAACCTAACACGAACCCTACCCCTAACCCTAACCCTAAACCGAACACTAACCCTAACCCTAACCCGAACCCTAACACGAAACTTAAACCTAACCCTAACCCGAACCCTAACCCTAACCCTTACCCTAACCCTAACCCGAACCCTAACCCTAACACTAACCCTAACCCTAACCCTAACCCACACCCTAACCCTAACCCTAACCCTAAACCGAACCCTAACCCTCACCCTAACCCGACCCCTAACCCGAACCCTAACCCTAACCCTAACCCGAACCCTAACCCTAACCCGAACCCTAACCCTAACCCTAACTCTAACCCTAAACCTAACCCTAACCCGAACAATAACCCTAACCCTAACCAGAACCCTAACCCGAACCCTAAAACGAATCTAATCCTAACCCTAACCCTAAGCCTAACCCGAACCCTAACCCGAACCCTAACCCTAACCCGAACCCGAACCCGAACCCTAACCCTAACCCAAACCCTAACCCGAACCCTAACCCTAAACCTAACCCTAAACCTAACCCTAACCCGAACCCTAACCCTAACCCGAAACCTAACCCTAACCCTAACCCGAACCCTAAACCCTAACCCAAACCCTAACCCTAACCCTAACCCAACCCGAACCCTAACCCTAAACCGAACCCTAACCCTAACTCGAACCCCATCCCTAACCCGAACCCGAACCCGAACCTGAAATCTAACCCTAACTCAAAACCGAACCCTAACTCTGACCCGAACCCTAACCCTAACGCTAACCCGAACCCTAACCCTAACCCTAACCCGAACCCTAACCCTAACCTGAACCCTAAACCTAAACCGAATCCGAACCCGAACCCTAACCGTAACCCGAACCCTAAACCAAACCCTAACCCTAACCCTAACTCTAACCCGAACCCTAACCCTAACCCTAAACCTAACCCTAACCTTAACCCGAACCCTAACCCTGCCCCGAACCTTAACCCTAACACTAAACCTAACCCTAACCCCTAACCCTAACCCTAACCCTAACCCTAACCCGAACCCTAACCCTAACCCTAACCGGAACCCGAACCCGAACCCGAACCCGAACCCTAAACTGAACCCTAACCCTTACCCTAACCCGAACCCTAACCCTAACCCGAACCCTAACCCGAACCCTAAACCGAACCTTAACCCGAACCCTAACCCGAACCATAAACCTAACCCTAAACCGAACCCTAACCCGAACCCTAGGCTTAAACCTAACCCGAACCCTAACCCTAACCCTAACCCAAACCCTAACCCGAACCCTAACCCTAAACCTAACCCCTAACCCTAACACGAACCCTAACCCCAACTCGAACACTAACACTAACCCTAACCCGAATCCTAACCCTAACCCTAACCCTAACCCTAAACCGAACCCTAACCCTAAACCTAACCCTAACACTAACCCTAACCCGAACCCTAACCCGAAACCTAACCCTAAACCTAACCCTAACCCTATCCCGAACCCTAACCCTATCCCTAATCCGAACACGATCCCTAAACCGAAACCTAACCCTAACCCTAACCCGAACCCTAAACCTAACCCGAACCCAAACACTAAAACTAACCCGAACACTAACCCGAAACCTAATCCGAACCCTAACCCGAACCCTAACCCGAACCCTAACCCGAACCCTAACCCTAACCCTAACCCGAACCCTAACCCGAACCCTAACCCTAACACTAACCCGAACCCTAACCCTAACCTAAACCCGAACCCTAACACTAAACCGAACCCTAACCCTAACCCGAAACCTAACCCTAACCCGAACCCTAACCCTAACCCTAACACTAACTTTAACCCCTAATCCTAACCCGAACCCTAACCCTAACCCGAACCCTAACCCTAACCCTAAACCAAACCCTAACCCTAACCCTAACCCGACCCCTCACCCGAACCCTAACCCGAACCCGAACCCTAACCCTAACCCAAAACCTAACCCGAACCCAACCCTAACCCGAACCCTAACCCTAACCCGAACACTAACCCTAAACCTAACCCTAACCCGAAACCTAAACCTAACCTGAACACTAACCCTAAATCTAACCCGAACCCTAAGCCTAACCCTAAACCTAACCCGAAGCCAAATCTGAACCCTAACCCTAACCCGAACCCGAACCCGAACCCTAACCCAAACCCGAACCCTAACCCGAACCCGAACGCTAACCCGAACCCTAACCCTAACCCTAACCCTAACCCGAAACCTAACTCTAACTTGAAACCTAACCCTAACCCTAACCCTATCCCTAACCCGAACCCTAACCCGAACCCTAACCCTATCCCTAACCCGAACCCTAACCCTAACCCTAACCCTAACCCTAACCCTAACCGGAACACTAACCCTAACCCTAACTGGAACCCTAACCCTAACCCTAACCCGAACCCGAACCCTAAGCCCTTCCCCAAATCCTAACCCTAACCCGAACCCTAACACGAACCCTAACCCTAAACCTAACCCCGAACCCGAACCCTAACCCAAACCCTAAACCTAACCCGAACCCTAACCCGAACCCTAACCCGAACCCAAACCCTAACACTAAACCGAACCCGAACCCTAATCCGAAACCTAATCCTACCCGACCCCTAACCCGAACCCTAACACGAACCCTAACCCTAACCCTAACCCTAACCCTAACCCTAAACCTAACCCGAAACTTAACCCGAACCATAACCCTAACCCGACCCTGAATTCGAACCCTAACCCTAACCCGAAACCTAAACCAAACCCTAAACCTAACCCGAACCCTAACCCTAAACGTAACCCGAACCCTAACCCTAACCCGGACCCTAACCCTAACCCGAACCCGAATCCGAACCCTAACCCTAACCCGAACACTAAACCAAACCCTAACCCTAACCCGAAGCCTAACCCAACCCAAACCCTAACCCTAACCCTAGCCCTAACCCTAACCCGAACCCTAACCCTAACCCTAACCCAAACACTAACCCACCCTAACCCTAACCCTAACCCTAACCCTAACCCGAACCCTAACCCTAACCTTAACCCTAACCCTAACCCGAACCCTAACCCTAACCCTAATCCTAACCCTAACCCTTACCCGAACCCTAACCCTAACCCTAACCCTAACCCGAACCCGAACCGTAACCCTAACCCTAACCCTAACCCCTAACCCTAACCGGAACCCTAACCGTAACCCGAACCCTAAACTTAACACTAACCCAAACACTAACCCTAACCCGAACCCTAACCCTAAACCTAACACTAACCCTAACCCCTAACCCTAACCCGAACCCTAACCCTAACCCGAACCCTAACCCTAACCCGAACCCGAACCCTAACCCCAACCCTAACCCTAACCCGAACCCTAACCCTAACCCGAACCCTAAACCTAACCCGAACCCTAACCCGAACCCTAACCCTAACCCTAACCCTAACCCTAACCCTACCCCGAACCCGTACCCTAACCCTAACCCGAACTCTAACCGTAACCCAAACCCTAACCCGAACACTAACCCTAAACCTAACCTGACCCCTAACCCTAACCCTAACACGAAACCTAACCCTAACCCTAACCCTAACCCTAACCCGAACCCTAACCCTAACCCGAACCCTAACCCTAACCCTAACCCGAACCCTAACCCTAACCCAAACCCGAACCCTAACCCTAACCCGAACCCTAACCCTAACCCTAACCCGAACCCTAACCCTAACCCTAACCCGAAACCTAACCCGAAACCTAACCTTAACCCTAACCTGAACAGTAACCCCTAAACCTAACCCGAACCCGAACCCTTACCCGAACCCGAACCCTAACCCGAACCCGAAACCGAACCCTAACCCGAACCCGAACCCGATCCCTAACCCTAACCCGAACCCTAACCCTAACCCGAACCCTAACCCAAACCCTAACCAGAACCCTAACCCTAACCCTAACTCTAAAACTAAACCTAACCCTAACCCGAACCCTAACCCTAACTCGAACCCTAACCCTAACGTAACCCTAACCCGAACCCTAACCCGAACCCTAAACCGAACCCTAACCCAAACCCTAACCCGAAACCTAACCCGAACCCTAAACCTAACCCTAACCCGAACACTAACACTAACCCTTACCCTAATCCTAACCCGAACCCTAACCCTAACCCTAACCCTAACCCTAACCCGAACCCTAACCCTAAACCTAACCCTAAACCGAACCCTAACCCTAACCCGAACCCGACCCCTAACACGAAACCTAACACGAACCCTACCCCTAACCCTAACCCTAAACCGAACCCTAACCCTAACCCTAACCCGAACCCTAACACGAAACCTAAACCTAACCCTAACCCGAACCCTAACACTAACCCTTACCCTAACCCTAACCCGAACCCTAACCCTAACACTAACACTAAACCTAACCCTAACCCACACCCTAACCCTAACCCTAAACCTAACCCGAACCCTAACCCTAACCCTAACCCGACCCCTAACCCGAACCCTAAACCTAACCCTAACCCGAACCCTAACCCTAACCCGAACCCTAACCCTAACCCTAACTCTAACCCTAAACCTAACCCTAACCCGAACAATAACCCTAACCCTAACCAGAACCCTAACCCGAACCCTAAAACGAATCTAATCCTAACCCTAACCCTAAGCCTAACCCGAACCCTAACCCGAACCCTAACCCTAACCTGAACCCGAACCCTAACCCTAACCCTAACCCAAACCCTAACCCGAACCCTAACCCTAAACCTAACCCTAAACATAACCCTAACCGAACCCTAACCCTAACCCGAACCCTAACCCGAACCCTAACCCGAACCCTAAACCCTAACCCTAACCCAAACCCTAACCCTAACCCGAACCCGAACCCGAACCCGAAATCTAACCCTAACTCAAAACCAAACCCTAACTCTAACCCGAACCCTAACCCTAACGCTAACCCGAACCCTAACCCTAACCCTAACCCGAACCCTAACCCTAACCTGAACCCTAACCCTAAACCGAACCCGAACCCGAACCCTAACCGTAACCCGAACCCTAAACCAAACCCTAACCCTAACCCTAACTCTAACCCGACCCTAACCCTAACCCTAAACCTAACCCTAACCTTAACCCGAACCCTAACCCTGCCCCGAAACTTAACCCTAACACTAAACCTAACCCTAACCCCTAACCCTAACCCTAACCCTAACCCTAACCCGAACCCTAACCCTAACCCTAACCGGAACCCGAACCCGAACCCGAACCCTAAACCGAACCCTAACCCTTACCCTAACCCGAACCCTAACCCTAACCCGAACCCTAACCCGAACCCTAACCCGAACCCTAACCCGAACCCTAACCCGAACCCTAACCCTAAACCTAAACCGAACCCTAACCCGAACCCTAGGCTTAAACCTAACCCGAACCCTAACCCTAACCCTAACCCAAACCCTAACCCGAACCCTAACCCTAAACCTAACCCCTAACCCTAACACGAACCCTAACCCCAACTCGAACACTAACACTAACCCTAACCCGAATCCTAACCCTAACCCTAACCCTAACCCTAAACCGAAGCCTAACCCTAAACCTAACCCTAACACTAACCCTAACCCGAACCCTAACCCGAAACCTAACCCTAACCCTAACCCTAACCCTAACCCGAACCCTAACCCTATCCCTAATCTGAACACGATCCCTAAACCGAAACCTAACCCTAACCCTAACCCGAACCCTAAACCTAACCCGAACCCGAACACTAAACCTAACCCGAACACTAACCCGAAACCTAATCCGAACCCTAACCCGAACCCTAACCCGAACCCTAACCCGAACCCTAACCCTAACCCTAACCCGAACCCTAACCCGAACCCTAACCCTAACCCTAACCCGAACCCTAACCCTAACCTAAACACGAACCCTAACACTAACCCGAACCCTAACCCGAACCCTAACCCGAACCCTAACCCTAACCCTAACCCGAACCCTAACCCTAACCCAAACCCGAACCCTAACCCTAACCCGAAACCTAACCCGAACCCAACGCTAACCCGAAACCTAACCCTAACCCGAACCCTAACATAACCCAAACCCTAACCCTAACCCTAACCCGAAACCTAACCCTAACCCTAACCCGAACCCTAACCCTAACCCGAACCCTAACCCTAACCCGAACCCGAACACGAACCCTAAACGTAACCCGAAACCTAAACCAAACCCTAACCCTAACCCTAACTCTAACCCGAAGCCTAACCCTAACCCTAAACCTAACCCTAACCCTAACCCGAACCCTAACCCTACCCCGAACACTAACCCTAACACTAACCCTAACCCTAACCCCTAACCCTAACCCTAACCCTAACCCTAACCCTAACCCTAAAACCTAACCCTAACCCGAACCCTAACCCTAACCCTAACCCTAACCCAAACCCTAACCCTAAACCTAACCCTAACCCTAACCCTAACCGTACCCTAACCCTAACCCGAACCTAACCCTAACCCTAACTCTAACCCTAACCCTAACCCTAACCCGAACCCTAACCCTAACCCTAACCCGAAACCGAACCCTAACCCGAACCCGAAACCTAACCCGAACCCTAACCCTTACCCTAACCCTAACCCTAACCCTAACCCCTAACCCTAACCCGAACCCTAACCCTAACTCGAACACTAACCCTAACCCTAACCCGAATCCTAACACTAACCCTAACCCTAACCCTAAACCGAACCCTAACCCTAAACCTAACCCTAACCCTAACCCTAACCCTAACCCGAACCCTAACCCGAAACCTAACCCTAACCCTAACCCTAACCCTAACCCGAACCCTAACCCTAACCCTAATCCGAACCCGATCCCTAAACCGAAACCTAACCCTATCCCTAATCCGAACCCTAAACCGAACCCGAACCCGAACCCTAACCCTAACCGGAACACTAACCCGAACACTAACCCGAACCCTAACCCGAACCCTAACCCGAAACATAACCCCTAACCCGAACCCGAACCCTAACCCTAACCCTAACCCTAACCCGAACCCTAACCCTAACCCTAACCCGAACCATAACCCCTAACCCGAACCCGAAACCTAACCCTAACCCTAACACTAACCATAACCCTAACCCTAACCCAAATCCTAACCCTAAACCGAACCCTAACCCTAAACCTAAACCTAACCCTAACTCGAACCCTAACCCGAACCCTAACCCTAAACCTAACGCGAACCCTAACCCTAACCCTAACCCTAACCCTAACCCTAACCCGAACCCTAACCCTAACCCTAACCGGAACCATAACCCTAACCCTAAACCGAACCCGAACCCTAACCCTAAACCTAACCCTAACCCGTACCCTAACCCGAACCCTAAAACGAACCCGAACCCTAACCCTAACCCGAACCCGAACCCTAACCCTAACCCGAACCCGAACCCCAACCCTAGCCCGAACCCTAACCCTAACCCTAACCCTAACCCGACCGTAACCCGAACCCTAACCCGACCCCTAACCCGAACCCTAACACGAACCCTAACCCTAACCCTAACCCTAACCCGTACCTTAACACTAACCCGAACCCGAACCCTAAACCTATACCGAACCCTAACCCTAACCCGATCCCTAACCCTAACCCGACCCCTAACCCTAACCCTAACCCTAACCCGAACCCTAACCTGAACCTGAACCCTAACCCTAACCCTAACCCGACCCCTAACCCTAACCCGAAACCAAACCCTAACCCGAACCCGAACCCGAACCCTAACCTGAACCCTAACCCTAACCCTAAACCAAGCCGAACCCTAACCCAAACCCGAACCCTAACTCGAACCCTAACCCTAACCCGAACCCGAACCCTAACCCTAACGCTTACCCTAACCCTAACCCTAACCCGAACCCTAAACCTAACCCTAACCCGAACCCTAAACCTAACCCGAAACCTAACCCTAACCCTAAACCGAATCCTAACCCTAACCCTAATCCGAACCCTAACCCGAACCCTAACCCTAACCCTAACCCTTACCCGAAACCTAACCCTAACCCTAACCCGAACCCTAACCCTAACCCTAACCCGAACCCTAACCCTAACCATAACCCTAACCCTAACCCTAACCCGAACCATAACCCTAACCCTAACCCGAACCCTAACCCTAACCCTAACCCGAACCCTAACCCTAACCCGAACCCTAAACCAACCCGAACACTAACCCTAACCCTAACCCTAACCCTAACCCCTAACCCTAACCCCTAACCCTAACCCGAACCCTAACCCTAACCCTTACCCTAAAACCTAACCCTAACCCGAACCCTAACCCTAACCCTAAACCGAACCCTACCCTAACCCTAACCCGAACCCTAACCCTAACCCGAAACCGAAACCTAACCCTAACCCGAAACCTAACCCGAACCCAACGCTAACCTGAACCCTAACCCTAACCCGAACCCTAACCCTAACACTAACCCTAACCGAAACCTAAACCTAACCCGAACCCTAACACTAAACCTAACCCGAACCCTAACCCTAACCCGAACCCTAACCGTAACCCGAACCCTAAACCTAACCCTAACCCGAAGCCTAACCCTAACCGGAACCCTAACCCTAACCCTAACCCGAACCCTAACCCGAACACTAACCCTAACCCTAACCTGAACACTAACGCCTAACCCTCACCCGAACCCTAACCCGAACACGAACCTGAACCCTAACCCGAAGCCGAACCCGAACACTAACCCTAAAACTAACCCGAACACTAACCCTAACCCTAACCCTAACCCGAATCCTAATACTAACCCTAACTCTAACCCTAAACCTAACCCTAAATCGATCCCTAACCCTAACCCTAACCCGAACCCTAACGCGAACCGTAACCCGAACCCTAACACTAAACCTAACCCTAACCCTAACCCGATCCCTAACCCTAACCCGAACCCTAACCCTAACCCTAACACTAACCCGAACCCTAACCCGAACCCTAACCCGAACCCTAACCCTAACCCTAACCCGAACCCTAACCCGAACCCTAACCCTAACCCTAACCCGAACCCTAACCCTAACCCTAACCCTAACCCGAACCCTAAACCTAACCCTAACCCTATCCCTAACCCTAACCCTAACCCGAACCCTAACCCGAACCCTAACACTAACCCTAACCCTAACCCAAACCCTAAACCTAACCCTAACCCGAACCCTAACACGAACCCGAACCCTAACCCGAACCCTAACCCTAACCCTAACCCGAAACCTAACCCTAACCCGAACCCTAACCCGAACCCTAACCCGAACCATAACCCTAACCCTAACTCGAACCCTAACCCGAACCCTAACCCTAACCGTAACCCGAACCCTAATCCGAACCCTTACCCAAACCCTAACCCGAACACTAACCCTAACCCTAACCCTAACCCTTACCCTAACACGAACCATAACCCTAACCCTAACCCGAACCCTAACTCCTATCCCGAACCCGAACACGAACTCTAACCCGAACCCGAACCCTAACCCTACCCGAACCCGAACCCAAACCATAAACCTAACACTAACCCGAACCCTAACCCTAACCCTAACCCTAACCCTAACCCGAAACCTAAGCCTAACCCTAACCCTAAACCTAACCCGAACCCGAACCCTAACCCTAACCCTAACCCTAACCCTACCCCTAACCGTAACCCTAACCCTGACCCTAACCCTAAACCTAACACTAACCTGAAACCTAACCCTAACCCTAACCCGAACCCTAACCCGAACCCTAACCCTAACCCTAAACATAACCCTAACCCCTAACCCTAACCCGAACCCGAACCCTAACCCGAACCCGAAACCTAACCCGAACCCGAACCCTAACCCAAACCCGAAACCGAACCCGAAACCTAACCCTAACCCTAACACGAACCCTAACCCTAACCCTAACCCTAAACCTAACCCTAACCCAAACCCTAACCCTAACCCTAACTCTAACCCTAACCCTAACCCTAACCCTAACCCGAACCCTAACTCTAACCCTAACCCGAACCCTAACCCGAACCCTAACCCTAAACCTAACCCTAACGCTATCCCGAAAACTAACCCTAACCCGAAACCTAAACCGAACCCTAACCCTAACCCTAACCTGAACCCTAAACCTAACCCTAAACCTAACCCTAATCCGATCCCTAACCCTAACCCTAACCCTAACGCTAACCCGAACCCTACCCCTAAACCTAACCCGAACCCTAAACCGAACCCTAACCCTAGCCCTAAACCTAACCCGATCCCTAACCCTAACCCTAAGCCGAACCCGAACCCTAACCGAACCCGAAACCTAACCCGAACCCTAACCCTAAACTTAACCCGAACCCTAACCCTAACCCGAACCCTAACCCGAACCCTAACCCGAACCCTAACCGAACGCTAACCCGAACCCTAAACAGAACCCTAACCCGAATCCTAACCCTAAACCTAATCCGAACCCTAAACCTAACCCTAAACCTAACCCTAACCCGAACCATGACCCTGACCCTAACCCAAACACTAACCCCTAAACCGAACCCGAACACTAACCCGAACCCAAACCCTACCCCGAACCCGAACCCAAACCATAACCCTAACCCTAACCCGAACCCTAACCCTAACCCTAATCCTAACCCTAACCCGAAACTTAACCCTAACCCTAACCCGAAACCTAACCCTAACCCGAACCCTAACCCTAACCCTAACACTAACTTTAACCCCTAAAACTAACCCGAACCCTAACCCTAACCCGAAACCTAAACCTAACCCTAAACCAAACCCTAACCCTAACCCTAACCCGACCCCTCACCCGAACCCTAACCCGAACCCGAACCCTAACCCTAACCCAAAACCTAACCCGAACCCAACCCTAACCCGAACCCTAACCCTAACCCGAAGCCTAACCCTAAACCTAACCCTAACCCGAAACCTAAACCTAACCTGAACACTAACCCTAAACCTAACCCGAACCCTAACACGAACCCTAAACCTACCTCGAACCCGAACACTAACGCTAAACCTAACCCTAAACCTAACCCTAACCGTAACCCTAACCCGAACCCTAAACCGAACCCTACGCCTAACCCTAACCCTAACCCGAACCCTAACCCGAACCCTAACCATAACCCTAACCCGAACCCTAACCCTAACCCTAACCCAAACCCTAACCCTAACCCCTAACCCTAACCCGAACCCTAACCCTAACTCGAAACCTAACCCTAACCCTAACCCGAAACCTAACCCTAAACCTAACACGAACCCTAAGCCGAACCCAAACCCTAACCCTAACTCTAACCCTAAACCGAACCCTAACCCTAACCCTAACCGGAACCCTAACCCTAAACCTAACCCTAACCCGAACCCGAACCCTAACCCCTTACCCGAATCCTAACCCTAACCCGAACCCTAACCCGACACCTAACCCTAAACCTAACCCCGAAACCGAACCCTAAACCTAACTCTAACCCTAACCTTAACCCTAACCCGAACCCTAACCCGAACCCCAACCCTAACCCTAATCCGAACCCGAACCCTAACCCTAACCCTAACCCGAACCCTAACCCTAACCCGAACCCTAACCCTAACCCTAAACCGAACCCTAACCCTAACCCTAACCCGACCCCTAAACCGAACACTAACACGAACCCTAAACCTAACCCTAACCCTAACCCTAACCCTAACCCGAACCCTAACCCTAACCCGAACCCTAAACCTAACCCTCACCCGAACCCGAACCATAACCCTAACCCGAATCCTAACCCGAACCCAACCTTAACCCAAACCCTAACCCTAAACCGAACCCGAACCCTAACCCTAACCCTAACCCGTAACCTAAACCTAACCTGAACACTAACCCTAAACCTAACCCGAACCCTAACCCGAACCCTAACCCTAACCCGAAACCGAACCCTAACGCAAAACCTAACCCTAACCCTAACCCGAACCCTAAGCCTAACCCTAACCCTAACCCGAAGCCAAACCTGAACCCTAACCCTAACCCGAACCCGAACCCGAACCCGAAACCTAACCCAAACCCGAACCCTAACCCGAACCCGAACGCTAACCCGAACCCTAACCCTAACCCTAACCCTAACCCGAAACCTAACTCTAACTTGAAACCTAACCCTAACCCTAACCCTATCCCTAACCCGAACCCTAACCCGAACCCTAACCCTATCCCTAACCCGAACCCTAACCCTAACCCTAACCCTCACCGGAACACTAACCCTAACCCTAACCGGAACCCTAACCCTAACCCTAACCCGAACCAGAACCCTAAGCCCTTCCCCAAATCCTAACCCTAACCTGAACCCTAACACGAACCCTAACCCTAACCCTAACCCCGAACCCGAACCCTAACCCAAACCCTAAACCTAACCCGAACCCTAACCCGAACCCTAACCCTAACCCAAACCTTAACCCTTAACCGAACCCGAACCCTAATCCGAAACCTAATCCTACCCGACCCCTAACCCGAACCCTAACACGAACCCTAACCCTAACCCTAACCCTAACCCTAACCCGAAACTTAACCCGAACCATAACCCTAACCCGACCCCGAATTCGAACCCTAACCCTAACCCGAAACCTAAACCAAACCCTAACCCTAACCCGAACCCTAACCCTAAACGTAACCCGAACCCTAACCCTAACCCGGACCCTAACCCTAACCCGAACCCGAATCCGAACCCTAACCCTAACCCGAACCCTAAACCAAACCCTAACCCTAACCCGCAGCCTAACCCAACCCAAACCATAACCCTAACCCTAGCCCTAACCCTAACCCGAACCCTAACCCTAACCCTAACCCAAACACTAACCCACCCTAACCCTAACCCTAACCCTAACCCTAACCGGAACCCTAACCCTAACCTTAACCCTAACCCTAACCCGAACCCTAACACTAACCCTAATCCTAACCCTAACCCTAACCCGAACCCTAACCCTAACCCTAACCCTAACCCGAACCCGAACCGTAACCCTAACCCTAACCCTAACCCCTAACCCTAACTCCAACCCTAACCCTAACCCGAACCCTAAACTTAACACTAACCCGAACACTAACCCTAACCCGAACCCTAACCCTAAACCTAACCCTAACCCTAACCCCTAACCCTAACCCCAACCCTAACCCTAACCCGAACCCTAACCCTAACCCGAACCCGAACCCTAACCCCAACCCTAACCCTAACCCGAACCCTAACCCAAAACCTAACCCGAACCCAACGCTAACCCTTACCCTAACCCTAACCCGAACCCTAACCCTAACCCTAACCCTAACCCCAACCCTAACCCGAACCCGAACCCTAACCCTAAACCTAACCCGAACCCTAACCCTAACCCTAACCCGAACCCTAACCGTAACCCGAAACCTAACCCTAAGCCTAACCCGAACCCTAACCCTAACCCGAACCCTAACCCTAACCCTAACCCGAAACCTAACCCGAAACCTAACCCTAACCCTAACCTGAACACTAACCCCTAACCCTAACCCGAACCCGAACCCTTACCCGAACCCGAACCCTAACCCGAACCCGAAACCAAACCCTAACCCTTACCCGAACCCGATGCCTAACCCTAACCCGAACCCTAACACTAACCCGAACCCTAACCCAAACCCTAACCCTAACCCTAAATCTAAAACTAAACCTAACCCTAACCCTAACCCGAACCCTAACCCGAACCCTAACCCTAACCCTAACCCGAACCCTAACCCTAAACCTTACCCTAATCCTAACCCGAACCCTAACCCTAACCCTAACCCTAACCCGAACCCTAACCCTAAACCTAACCCTAAACCGAACCCTAACCCTAACCCGAACCCGACCCCTAACCTGAAACCTAACACGAACCCTACCCCTAACCCTAACCCTAAACCGAACACTAACCCTAACCCTAACCCGAACCCTAACACGAAACTTAAACCTAACCCTAACCCGAACCCTAACCCTAACCCTTACCCTAACCCTAACCCGAACCCTAACCCTAACACTAACCCTAACCCTAACCCTAACCCACACCCTAACCCTAACCCTAACCCTAAACCGAACCCTAACCCTCACCCTAACCCGACCCCTAACCCGAACCCTAACCCTAACCCTAACCCGAACCCTAACCCTAACCCGAACCCTAACCCTAACCCTAACTCTAACCCTAAACCTAACCCTAACCCGAACAATAACCCTAACCCTAACCAGAACCCTAACCCGAACCCTAAAACGAATCTAATCCTAACCCTAACCCTAAGCCTAACCCGAACCCTAACCCGAACCCTAACCCTAACCCGAACCCGAACCCGAACCCTAACCCTAACCCAAACCCTAACCCGAACCCTAACCCTAAACCTAACCCTAAACCTAACCCTAACCCGAACCCTAACCCAAACCCGAACCCTAACCCTAACCCTAACCCGAACCCTAAACCCTAACCCAAACCCTAACCCTAACCCTAACCCGAACCCGAACCCTAACCCTAAACCGAACCCTAACCCTAACTCGAACCCCATCCCTAACCCGAACACGAACCCGAACCTGAAATCTAACCCTAACTCAAAACCGAACCCTAACTCTGACCCAAAACCTAACCCTAACGCTAACCCGAACCCTAACCCTAACCCTAACCCGAACCCTAACCCTAACCTGAACCCTAACCCTAAACCGAATCCGAACCCGAACCCTAACCGTAACCCGAACCCTAAACCAAACCCTAACCCTAACCCTAACTCTAACCCGAACCCTAACCCTAACCCTAAACCTAACCGTAACCTTAACCCGAAACCTAACCCTGCCCCGAACCTTAACCCTAACACTAAACCTAACCCTAACCCCTAACCCTAACCCTAACCCTAACCCTACCCGAACCCTAACCCTAACCCTAACCGGAACCCGAACCCGAACCCGAACCCGAACCCTAAACTGAACCCTAACCCTTACCCTAACCCGAACCCTAACCCTAACCCGAACCCTAACCCGAACCCTAAACCGAACCTTAACCCGAACCCTAACCCGAACCATAACCCTAACCCTAAACCGAACCCTAACCCGAACCCTAGGCTTAAACCTAACCCGAACCCTAACCCTAACCCTAACCCAAACCCTAACCCGAACCCTAACCCTAAACCTAACCCCTAACCCTAACACGAACCCTAACCCCAACTCGAACACTAACACTAACCCTAACCCGAATCCTAACCCTAACCCTAACCCTAACCCTAAACCGAACCCTAACCCTAAACCTAACCCTAACACTAACCCTAACCCGAACCCTAACCCGAAACCTAACCCTAAACCTAACCCTAACCCTAACCCGAACCCTAACCCTATCCCTAATCCGAACACGATCCCTAAACCGAAACCTAACCCTAACCCTAACCCGAACCCTAAACCTAACCCGAACCCAAACACTAAAACTAACCCGAACACTAACCCGAAACCTAATCCGAACCCTAACCCGAACCCTAACCCGAACCCTAACCCGAACCCTAACCCTAACCCTAACCCGAACCCTAACCCGAACCCTAACCCTAACACTAACCCGAACCCTAACCCTAACCTAAACCCGAACCCTAACACTAAACCGAACCCTAACCCTAACCCGAAACCTAACCCTAACCCGAACCCTAACCCTAACCCTAACACTAACTTTAACCCCTAATCCTAACCCGAACCCTAACCCTAACCCGAACCCTAACCCTAACCCTAAACCAAACCCTAACCCTAACCCTAACCCGACCCCTCACCCGAACCCTAACCCGAACCCGAACCCTAACCCTAACCCAAAACCTAACCCGAACCCAACCCTAACCCGAACCCTAACCCTAACCCGAACACTAACCCTAAACCTAACCCTAACCCGAAACCTAAACCTAACCTGAACACTAACCCTAAATCTAACCCGAACCCTAAGCCTAACCCTAACCCTAACCCGAAGCCAAACCTGAACCCTAACCCTAACCCGAACCCGAACCCGAACCCGAACCCTAACCCAAACCCGAACCCTAACCCGAACCCGAACGCTAACCCGAACCCTAACCCTAACCCTAACCCTAACCCGAAACCTAACTCTAACTTGAAACCTAACCCTAACCCTAACCCTATCCCTAACCCGAACCCTAACCCGAACCCTAACCCTATCCCTAACCCGAACCCTAACCCTAACCCTAACCCTAACCCGAACCCTAACCGGAACACTAACCCTAACCCTAACTGGAACCCTAACCCTAACCCTAACCCGAACCCGAACCCTAAGCCCTTCCCCAAATCCTAACCCTAACCCGAACCCTAACACGAACCCTAACCCTAAACCTAACCCCGAACCCGAACCCTAACCCAAACCCTAAACCTAACCCGAACCCTAACCCGAACCCTAACCCGAACCCAAACCCTAACACTAAACCGAACCCGAACCCTAATCCGAAACCTAATCCTACCCGACCCCTAACCCGAACCCTAACACGAACCCTAACCCTAACCCTAACCCTAACCCTAACCCTAAACCTAACCCGAAACTTAACCCGAACCATAACCCTAAACCGACCCTGAATTCGAACCCTAACCCTAACCCGAAACCTAAACCAAACCCTAACCCTAACCCGAACCCTAACCCTAAACGTAACCCGAACCCTAACCCTAACCCGGACCCTAACCCTAACCCGAACCCGAATCCGAACCCTAACCCTAACCCGAACACTAAACCAAACCCTAACCTTAACCCGAAGCCTAACCCAACCCAAACCCTAACCCTAACCCTAGCCCTAACCCTAACCCGAACCCTAACCCTAACCCTAACCCAAACACTAACCCACCCTAACCCTAACCCTAACCCTAACCCTAACCCGAACCCTAACCCTAACCTTAACCCTAACCCTAACCCGAACCCTAACCCTAACCCTAATCCTAACCCTAACCCTTACCCGAACCCTAACCCTAACCCTAACCCTAACCCGAACCCGAACCGTAACCCTAACCCTAACCCTAACCCCTAACCCTAACCGGAACCCTAACCGTAACCCGAACCCTAAACTTAACACTAACCCAAACACTAACCCTAACCCGAACCCTAACCCTAAACCTAACACTAACCCTAACCCCTAACCCTAACCCCACCCTAACCCTAACCCGAACCCTAACCCTAACCCGAACCCGAACCCTAACCCCAACCCTAACCCTAACCCGAACCCTAACCCTAACCCGAACCCTAACCCTAACCCGAACCCTAACCCGAACCCTAACCCTAACCCTAACCCTAACCCTAACCCTACCCCGAACCCGTACCCTAACCCTAACCCGAACTCTAACCGTAACCCAAACCCTAACCCGAACACTAACCCTAAACCTAACCTGACCCCTAACCCTAACCCTAACACGAAACCTAACCCTAACCCTAACCCTAACCCTAACCCGAACCCTAACCCTAACCCGAACCCTAACCCTAACCCTAACCCGAACCCTAACCCTAACCCAAACCCGAACCCTAACCCTAACCCGAACCCTAACCCTAACCCTAACCCGAACCCTAACCCTAACCCTAACCCGAAACCTAACCCGAAACCTAACCTTAACCCTAACCTGAACAGTAACCCCTAACCCTAACCCGAACCCGAACCCTTACCCGAACCCGAACCCTAACCCGAACCCGAAACCGAACCCTAACCCGAACCCGAACCCGATCCCTAACCCTAACCCGAACCCTAACCCTAACCCGAACCCTAACCCAAACCCTAACCAGAACCCTAACCCTAACCCTAACTCTAAAACTAAACCTAACCCTAACCCGAACCCTAACCCTAACTCGAACCCTAACCCTAACGTAACCCTAACCCGAACCCTAACCCGAACCCTAAACCGAACCCTAACCCAAACCCTAACCCGAACCCTAACCCGAACCCTAAACCTAACCCTAACCCGAACACTAACACTAACCCTTACCCTAATCCTAACCCGAACCCTAACCCTAACCCTAACCCTAACCCTAACCCGAACCCTAACCCTAAACCTAACCCTAAACCGAACCCTAACCCTAACCCGAACCCGACCCCTAACACGAAACCTAACACGAACCCTACCCCTAACCCTAACCCTAAACCGAACCCTAACCCTAACCCTAACCCGAACCCTAACACGAAACCTAAACCTAACCCTAACCCGAACCCTAACACTAACCCTTACCCTAACCCTAACCCGAACCCTAACCCTAACACTAACACTAAACCTAACCCTAACCCACACCCTAACCCTAACCCTAAACCTAACCCGAACCCTAACCCTAACCCTAACCCGACCCCTAACCCGAACCCTAAACCTAACCCTAACCCGAACCCTAACCCTAACCCGAACCCTAACCCTAACCCTAACTCTAACCCTAAACCTAACCCTAACCCGAACAATAACCCTAACCCTAACCAGAACCCTAACCCGAACCCTAAAACGAATCTAATCCTAACCCTAACCCTAAGCCTAACCCGAACCCTAACCCGAACCCTAACCCTAACCTGAACCCGAACCCTAACCCTAACCCTAACCCAAACCCTAACCCGAACCCTAACCCTAAACCTAACCCTAAACATAACCCTAACCGAACCCTAACCCTAACCCGAACCCTAACCCGAACCCTAACCCGAACCCTAAACCCTAACCCTAACCCAAACCCTAACCCTAACCCGAACCCGAACCCGAACCCGAAATCTAACCCTAACTCAAAACCAAACCCTAACTCTAACCCGAACCCTAACCCTAACGCTAACCCGAACCCTAACCCTAACCCTAATCCGAATCCTAACCCTAACCTGAACCCTAACCCTAAACCGAACCCGAACCCGAACCCTAACCGTAACCCGAACCCTAAACCAAACCCTAACCCTAACCCTAACTCTAACCCGACCCTAACCCTAACCCTAAACCTAACCCTAACCTTAACCCGAACCCTAACCCTGCCCCGAACCTTAACCCTAACACTAAACCTAACCCTAACCCCTAACCCTAACCCTAACCCTAACCCTAACCCGAACCCTAACCCTAACCCTAACCGGAACCCGAACCCGAACCCGAACCCTAAACCGAACCCTAACCCTTACCCTAACCCGAACCCTAACCCTAACCCGAACCCTAACCCGAACCCTAACCCGAACCCTAACCCGAACCCTAACCCTAAACCTAAACCGAACCCTAACCCGAACCCTAGGCTTAAACCTAACCCGAACCCTAACCCTAACCCTAACCCAAACCCTAACCCGAACCCTAACCCTAAACCTAACCCCTAACCCTAACACGAACCCTAACCCCAACTCGAACACTAACACTAACCCTAACCCGAATCCTAACCCTAACCCTAACCCTAACCCTAAACCGAAGCCTAACCCTAAACCTAACCCTAACACTAACCCTAACCCGAACCCTAACCCGAAACCTAACCCTAACCCTAACCCTAACCCTAACCCGAACCCTAACCCTATCCCTAATCTGAACACGATCCCTAAACCGAAACCTAACCCTAACCCTAACCCGAACCCTAAACCTAACCCGAACCCGAACACTAAACCTAACCCGAACACTAACCCGAAACCTAATCCGAACCCTAACCCGAACCCTAACCCGAACCCTAACCCGAACCCTAACCCTAACCCTAACCCGAACCCTAACCCGAACCCTAACCCTAACCCTAACCCGAACCCTAACCCTAACCTAAACACGAACCCTAACACTAACCCGAACCCTAACCCGAACCCTAACCCGAACCCTAACCCTAACCCTAACCCGAACCCTAACCCTAACCCAAACCCGAACCCTAACCCTAACCCGAAACCTAACCCGAACCCAACGCTAACCCGAAACCTAACCCTAACCCGAACCCTAACATAACCCAAACCCTAACCCTAACCCTAACCCGAAACCTAACCCTAACCCTAACCCGAACCCTAACCCTAACCCGAACCCTAACCCTAACCCGAACCCGAACACGAACCCTAAACGTAACCCGAAACCTAAACCAAACCCTAACCCTAACCCTAACTCTAACCCGAAGCCTAACCCTAACCCTAAACCTAACCCTAACCCTAACCCGAACCCTAACCCTACCCCGAACACTAACCCTAACACTAACCCTAACCCTAACCCCTAACCCTAACCCTAACCCTAACCCTAACCCTAACCCTAAAACCTAACCCTAACCCGAACCCTAACCCTAACCCTAACCCTAACCCAAACCCTAACCCTAAACCTAACCCTAACCCTAACCCTAACCGTACCCTAACCCTAACCCGAACCTAACCCTAACCCTAACTCTAACCCTAACCCTAACCCTAACCCGAACCCTAACCCTAACCCTAACCCGAAACCGAACCCTAACCCGAACCCGAAACCTAACCCGAACCCTAACCCTTACCCTAACCCTAACCCTAACCCTAACCCCTAACCCTAACCCGAACCCTAACCCTAACTCGAACACTAACCCTAACCCTAACCCGAATCCTAACACTAACCCTAACCCTAACCCTAAACCGAACCCTAACCCTAAACCTAACCCTAACCCTAACCCTAACCCTAACCCGAACCCTAACCCGAAACCTAACCCTAACCCTAACCCTAACCCTAACCCGAACCCTAACCCTAACCCTAATCCGAACCCGATCCCTAAACCGAAACCTAACCCTATCCCTAATCCGAACCCTAAACCGAACCCGAACCCGAACCCTAACCCTAACCGGAACACTAACCCGAACACTAACCCGAACCCTAACCCGAACCCTAACCCGAACCCTAACCCGAACCCTAACCCGAACCCGAACCCGAACCCGAACCTGAACCCTAACCTGAACCCGAACCCGAACCCTAACCCTAACCCGAACCTTAACCCTAACCCTAACACTAAACCTAACCCGAACCCTAACCCTAACCCTAACCCGAACCCTAACCCTAACCCGAACCCTAACCCTAAACCGAACCCGAACCCAAACCCTAACCCTAACCCGAACCCTAACCGAACCCTAACCCTAACCCTAAACCGAACCCTAACCCGAACCCTAGCCTTAAACCTAAACCGAACCCTAACCCTAACCCGAACCCTAACCCTAACCCTAACCCGAAACCTAACCCGAAACCTAACCTTAACCCTAACCTGAACAGTAACCCCTAACCCTAACCCGAACCCGAACCCTTACCCGAACCCGAACCCTAACCCGAACCCGAAACCGAACCCTAACCCGAACCCGAACCCGATCCCTAACCCTAACCCGAACCCTAACCCTAACCCGAACCCTAACCCAAACCCTAACCAGAACCCTAACCCTAACCCTAACTCTAAAACTAAACCTAACCCTAACCCGAACCCTAACCCTAACTCGAACCCTAACCCTAACGTAACCCTAACCCGAACCCTAACCCGAACCCTAAACCGAACCCTAACCCAAACCCTAACCCGAACCCTAACCCGAACCCTAAACCTAACCCTAACCCGAACACTAACACTAACCCTTACCCTAATCCTAACCCGAACCCTAACCCTAACCCTAACCCTAACCCTAACCCGAACCCTAACCCTAAACCTAACCCTAAACCGAACCCTAACCCTAACCCGAACCCGACCCCTAACACGAAACCTAACACGAACCCTACCCCTAACCCTAACCCTAAACCGAACCCTAACCCTAACCCTAACCCGAACCCTAACACGAAACCTAAACCTAACCCTAACCCGAACCCTAACACTAACCCTTACCCTAACCCTAACCCGAACCCTAACCCTAACACTAACACTAACCCTAACCCTAACCCACACCCTAACCCTAACCCTAAACCTAACCCGAACCCTAACCCTAACCCTAACCCGACCCCTAACGCGAACCCTAAACCTAACCCTAACCCGAACCCTAACCCTAACCCGAACCCTAACCCTAACCCTAACTCTAAC
>JAVLSZ010000008.1:78395000-78400000 GCA_032313775.1 Urocyon cinereoargenteus
CCCTAACCCTAACCCTAACCCGAACCCTAACCCTAACCCAAACGCGAACCCTAACCCTAACCCAAAACCTAACCCGAACCCTACGCTAACCCTTTCCCTAACCCTAACCCGAACCCTAACCCTAACCCTAACCCTAACCCCAACCCTAACCCGAACCCGAACCCTAACCCTAAAACTAACCCGAACCCTAACCCTAACCCTAACCCGAACCCTAACCGTAACCCGAAACCTAACCCTAAGCCTAACCCGAACCCTAACCCTAACCCGAACCCTAACCCTAACCCTAACCCGAAACCTAACCCGAAACCTAACCCTAACCCTAACCTGAACACTAACCCCTAACCCTAACCCGAACCCGAACCCTTACCCGAACCCGAACCCTAAACCGAACCCGAAACCAAACCCTAACCCGAACCCGAACCCGATGCCTAACCCTAACCCGAACCCTAACACTAACCCGAACCCTAACCCAAACCCTAACCCGAACCCTAACCCTAACCCTAAATCTAAAACTAAACCTAACCCTAACCCGAACCCTAACCCTAACTCGAACCCTAACCCTAACGTAACCCTAACCCGAACCCTAACCCGAACCCTAACCCGAACCCTAACCCGAACCCTAACCCTAACCCTAACCCGAACCCTAACCCTAAACCTTACCCTAATCCTAACCCGAACCCTAACCCTAACCCTAACCCTAACCCTAACCCTAACCCGAACCCTAACCCGAACCCTAAACCGAACCCTAACCCTAACCCTAACCCGAACCCTAACACGAAACTTAAACCTAACCCTAACCCGAACCCTAACCCTAACCCTTACCCTAACCCTAACCCGAACCCTAACCCTAACACTAACCCTAACCCTAACCCTAACGAACACCCTAACCCTAACCCTAACCCTAAACCGAACCCTAACCCTAACCCTAACCCGACCCCTAACCCGAACCTTAACCCTAACCCTAACCCGAACCCTAACCCTAACCCGAACCCTAACCCTAACCCTAACTCTAACCCTAAACCTAACCCTAACCCGAACAATAATCCTAACCCTAAACAAAACCCTAACCCGAACCCTAAAACGAATCTAATCCTAACCCTAACCCTAAGCCTAACCCGAACCCTAACCCGAACCCTAACCCTAACCCGAACCCGAACCCGAACCCTAACCCTAACCCAAACCCTAACCCGAACCCTAACCCTAAACCTAACCCTAAACCTAACCCTAACCCGAACCCTAACCCTAACCCGAACCCTAACCCTAACCCTAACCCGAACCCTAAACCCTAACCCAAACCCTAACCCTAACCCTAACCCGAACCCGAACCCTAACCCTAAACCGAACCCTAACCCTAACTCGAACCCCATCCCTAACCCGAACCCGAACCCGAACCTGAAATCTAACCCTAACTCAAAACCGAACCCTAACTCTAACCCGAACCCTAACCCTAACGCTAACCCGAACCCTAACCCTAACCCTAACCCGAACCCTAACCCTAACCTGAACCCTAACCCTAAACCGAATCCGAACCCGAACCCTAACCGTAACCCGAACCCTAAACCAAAACCTAACCCTAACCCTAACTCTAACCCGAACCCTAACCCTAACCCTAAACCTAACCCTAACCTTAACCCGAACCCTAACCCTGCCCCGAACCTTAACCCTAACACTAAACCTAACCCTAACCCCTAACCCTAACCCTAACCCTAACCCTAACCCGAACCCTAACCCTAACCCTAACCGGAACCCGAACCCGAACCCGAACCCGAACCCTAAACTGAACCCTAACCCTTACCCTAACCCGAACCCTAACCCTAACCCGAACCCTAACCCGAACCCTAAACCGAACCCTAACCCGAACCCTAACCCGAACCATAACCCTAACCCTAAACCGAACCCTAACCCGAACCCTAGGCTTAAACCTAACCCGAACCCTAACCGTAACCCTAACCCAAACCCTAACCCGAACCCTAACCCTAAACCTAACCCCTAACCCTAACACGAACCCTAACCCCAACTTGAACACTAACACTAACCCTAACCCGAATCCTAACCCTAACCCTAACCCTAACCCTAAACCGAACCCTAACCCTAAACCTAACCCTAACACTAACCCTAACCCGAACTCTAACCCGAAACCTAACCCTAAACCTAACCCTAACCCTAACCCGAACCCTAACCCTATCCCTTATCCGAACACGATCCCTAAACCGAAACCTAACCCTAACCCTAACCCGAACCCTAAACCTAACCCGAACCCAAACACTAAAACTAACCCGAACACTAACCCGAAACCTAATCCGAACCCTAACCCGAACCCTAACACGAACCCTAACCCGAACCCTAACCCTAACCCTAACCCGAACCCTAACCCGAACCCTAACCCTAACACTAACCCGAACCCTAACCCTAACCTAAACCCGAACCCTAACACTAACCCGAACCCTAACCCTAACCCGAAACCTAACCCTAACCCGAACCCTAACCCTAACCCTAACACTAACTTTAACCCCTAAACCTAACCCGAACCCTAACCCTAACCCGAACCCTAACCCTAACCCTAAACCAAACCCTAACCCTAACCCTAACCCGACCCCTCACCCGAACCCTAACCCGAACCCGAACCCTAACCCTAACCCAAAACCTAACCCGAACCCAACCCTAACCCGAACCCTAACCCTAACCCGAACACTAACCCTAAACCTAACCCTAATCCGAAACCTAAACCTAACCTGAACACTAACCCTAAATCTAACCCGAACCCTAAGCCTAACCCTAACCCTAACCCGAAGCCAAACCTGAACCCTAACCCTAACCCGAACCCGAACCCGAACCCGAACCCTAACCCAAACCCGAACCCTAACCCGAACCCGAACGCTAGCCCGAACCCTAAACCTAACCCTAACCCTAACCCGAAACCTAACTCTAACTTGAAACCTAACCCTAACCCTAACCCTATCCCTAACCCGAACCCTAACCCGAACCCTAACCCTATCCCTAACCCGATCCCTAACCCTAACACTAACCCTCACCGGAACACTAACCCTAACCCTAACCGGAACCCTAACCCTAACCCTAACCCGAACCCGAACCCTAAGCCCTTCCCCAAATCCTAACCCTAACCCGAACCCTAACACGAACCCTAACCCTAACCCTAACCCCGAACCCGAACCATAACCCAAACCCTAAACCTAACCCGAACCCTAACCCGAACCCTAACCCGAACCCAAACCCTAACACTAAACCGAACCCGAACCCTAATCCGAAACCTAATCCTACCCGACCCCTAACCCGAACCCTAACACGAACCCTAACCCTAACCCTAACCCTAACCCTAACCCTAACCCGAAACTTAACCCGAACCATAACCCTAACCCGACCCTGAATTCGAACCCTAACCCTAACCCGAAACCTAAACCAAACCCTAACCCTAACCCGAACCCTAACCCTAAACGTAACCCGAACCCTAACCCTAACCCGGACCCTAACCCTAACCCGAACCCGAATCCGAACCCTAAACCTAACCCGAACACTAAACCAAACCCTAACCCTAACCCGAAGCCTAACCCAACCCAAACCCTAACCCTAACCCTAGCCCTAACCCTAACCCGAACCCTAACCCTAACCCTAACCCAAACACTAACCCACCCTAACCCTAACCCTAACCCTAACCCTAACCCGAACCCTAACCCTAACCTTAACCCTAACCCTAACCCGAACCCTAACCCTAACCCTAATCCTAACCCTAACCCTTACCCGAACCCTAACCCTAACCCTAACCCTAACCCGAACCCGAACCGTAACCCTAACCCTAACCCTAACCCCTAACCCTAACCCGAACCCTAACCCTAACCCGAACCCTAACCTTAACACTAACCCGAACACTAACCCTAACCCGAAACCTAACCCTAAACCTAACCCTAACCCTAACCCCTAACCCTAACCCCAACCCTAACCCTAACCCGAACCCTAACCCTAACCCGAACCCGAACCCTAACCCCAACCCTAACCCTAACCCGAACCCTAACCCTAACCCGAACCCTAACCCTAACCCGAACCCTAACCCGAACCCTAACCCTAACCCTAACCCTAACCCTAACCCTACCCCGAACCCGTACCCTAACCCTAACCCGAACTCTAACCGTAACACAAACCCTAACCCGAACACTAACCCTAAACCTAACCTGAACCCTAACCCTAACCCTAACACGAAACCTAACCCTAACCCTAACCCTAACCCTAACCCGAACCCTAACCCTAACCCGAACCCTAACCCTAACCCTAACCCGAACCCTAACCCTAACCCAAACCCGAACCCTAACCCTAACCCGAACCCTAACCCTAACCCTAACCCGAACCCTAACCCTAACCCTAACCCGAAACCTAACCCGAAACCTAACCTTAACCCTAACCTGAACAGTAACCCCTAACCCTAACCCGAACCCGAACCCTTACCCGAACCCGAACCCTAACCCGAACCCGAAACCGAACCCTAACCCGAACCCGAACCCGATCCCTAACCCTACCCGAACCCTAACCCTAACCCGAACCCTAACCCAAACCCTAACCAGAACCCTAACCCTAACCCTAACTCTAAAACTAAACGTAACCCTAACCCGAACCCTAACCCTAACTCGAACCCTAACCCTAACGTAACCCTAACCCGAACCCTAACCCGAACCCTAAACCGAACCCTAACCCAAACCCTAACCCGAACCCTAACCCGAACCCTAAACCTAACCCTAACCCGAACCCTAACACTAACCCTTACCCTAATCCTAACCCGAACCCTAAACCTAACCCTAACCCTAACCCTAACCCGAACCCTAACCCTAAACCTAACCCTAAACCGAACCCTAACCCTAACCCGAACCCGACCCCTAACACGAAACCTAACACGAACCCTACCCCTAACCCTAACCCTAAACCGAACCCTAACCCTAACCCTAACCCGAACCCTAACACGAAACCTAAACCTAACCCTAACCCGAACCCTAACC
>JAVLSZ010000008.1:78405000-78430000 GCA_032313775.1 Urocyon cinereoargenteus
CGAAACCTAACACGAACCCTTCCCCTAACCCTAAACCTAAACCGAACCCTAACCCTAACCCTAACCCGAACCCTAACACGAACCCTAAACCTAACCCTAACCCGAACCCTAACCCTAACCCTTACCCTAACCCTAACCCGAACCCTAACACTAACACTAACCCTAACCCTAACCCTAACCCACAACCTAACCCTAACCCTAACCCTAAACCGAACCCTAACCCTAACCCTAACCCGACCCCTAACCCGAACCCTAACCCTAACCCTAACCCGAACCCTAACCCTAACCCGAACCCTTACCCTAACCCTAACTCTAACCCTAAACCTAACCCTAACCCGAACAATAACCCTAACCCTAACCAGAACCCTAACCCTAACCCTAACCCGAATCTAATCCTAACCCTAACCCTAAGCCTAACCCGAACCCTAACCCGAACCCTAACCCTAACCCGAACCCGAACCCGAACCCTAACCCTAACCCAAACCCTAACCCGAACCCTAACCCTAAACCTAAGCCTAAACCTAACCTTAACCCGAACCCTAAACCTAACCCGAACCCTAACCCTAACCCTAACCCGAACCCTAAACCCTAACCCTAACCCAAACCCTAACCCTAACCCGAACCCGAACCCTAAACCTAAACCGAACCCTAACACTAACTCGAACCCCAACCCTAACCCGAACCCGAACCCGAACCCGAAATCTAACCCTAATTCAAAACCGAACCCTAAACCTAACCCGAACCCTAACCCTAACGCTAACCCGAACCCTAACCCTAACCCTAACCCGAAACCTATCCCTAACCTGAACCCTTACCCTAAACCGAACCCGAACCCGAACCCTAACCGTAACCCGAACCCTAAACCAAACCCTAACCCTAACCCTAACTCTAACCCGAACCCTAACCCTAACCCTAAACCTAACCCTAACCTTAACCCGAACCCTAACCCTGCCCCGAACCCTAACCCTAACACTAAACCTAACCCTAACCCCTAACCCTAACCCTAACCCTAACCCTAACCCGAACCCTAACCCTAACCCGAACCGGAACCCGAACCCGAACCCGAACCCGAACCCTAAACCGAACCCTAACCCTTACCCTAACCCGAACCCTAACCCTAAACCGAACCCTAACACGAACCCTAACCCGAACCCTAACCCGAACCCTAACCAGAACCCTAACCCGAACCCTAAACCTAACCCTAAACCGAACCATAACCCGAACCCTATCCTTAAACCTAACCCGAACCCTAACCCTAACCCTAACCCAAACCATAACCCGAACCCTAACCCTAAACCTAACCCCTAACCCTAACACGAATCCTAACCCTAACTCGAACACTAACACTAACCCTAACCCGAATCCTAACCCTAACCCTAACCCTAACCCTAAACCGAACCCTAAACCTAAACCTAACCCTAACACTAACCCTAACCCGAAACCTAACCCGAAACCTAACCCTAACCCTAACCCTAACCCTAACCCGAACCCTAACCCTATGCCTAATCCGAACACGATCCCTAAACCGAAACCTAACCCTAAGCCTAACCCGAACCCTAACCCTAACCCGAACCCTAACCCTAACCCTAACCCGAAACCTAACCCGAAACCTAACCCTAACCCTAACCTGAACACTAACCCCTAACCCTAACCCGAACGCGAACCCTTACCCGAACCCGAACCCTAACCCGAACCCGAACCCGATTCCTAAGCCTAACACTAACCCGAACCCTAACCCTAACCCGAACCCTAACCCAAACCCTAACCCGAACCCTAACCCTAACCCTAACCCTAACTCTAAAACTAAACCTAACCCTAACCCGAACCCTAACCCTAACTCGAACCCTAACCCTAATGTAACCCTAACCCGAACCCTAACCCGAACCCTAAAACGAACCCTAACCCAAACCCTAACCAGAACCCTAACCCGAACCCTAACCCTAACCCTAACCCGAACCCTAACCCTAACCCTTACCCTAATCCTAACCCGAACCCTAACCCTAACCCTAACCCTAACCCTAACCCGAAACCGAACCCTAACCCTAAACCTAACCCTAAACCGAACCCTAACCCTAACCCGAACCCGACCCCTAACCCGAAACCTAACACGAACCCTACCCCTAAACCTAAACCTAAACCGAACCCTAACCCTAACCCTAACCCGAACCCTAACACGAACCCTAAACCTAACCCTAACCCGAACCCTAACCCTAACCCTTACCCTAACCCTAACCCGAACCCGAACCCTAACACTAACCCTAACCCTAAACCTAACCCACAACCTAACCCTAACCCTAACCCTAAACCGAACCCTAACCCTAACCCTAACCCGACCCCTAACCCGAACCCTAACCCTAACCCTAACCCGAACCCTAACCCTAACCCGAACCCTAACCCTAACCCTAACTCTAACCCTAAACCTAACCCTAACCCGAACAATAACCCTAACCCTAACCAGAACCCTAACCCTAACCCTAACCCGAATCTAATCCTAACCCTAACCCTAAGCCTAACCCGAACCCTAACCCGAACCCTAACCCTAACCCGAACCCGAACCCGAACCCTAACCCTAACCCAAACCCTAACCCGAACCCTAACCCTAAACCTAACCCTAAACCTAACCCTAACCCGAACCCTAACCCTAACCCGAACCCTAACCCTAACCCTAACCCGAACCCTAAACCCTAACCCTAACCCAAAACCTAACCCTAACCCTAAACCGAACCCGAACCCTAAACCTAAACCGAACCCTAACACTAACTCGAACCCCAAACCTAACCCGAACCCGAACCCGAACCCGAAATCTAACCCTAACTCAAAACCGAACCCTAAACCTAACCCGAACCCTAACCCTAACGCTAACCCGAACCCTAACCCTAACCCTAACCCGAACCCTAACCCTAACCTGAACCCTAACCCTAAACCGAACCCGAACCCGAACCCTAACCGTAACCCGAACCCTAAACCAAACCCTAACCCTAACCCTAACTCTAACCCGAACCCTAACCCTAACCCTAAACCTAACCCTAACCTTAACCCGAACCCTAACCCTGCCCCGAACCCTAACCCTAACACTAAACCTAACCCTAACCCCTAACCCTAACCCTAACCCTAACCCTAACCCGAACCCTAACCCTAACCCTAACCGGAACCCGAACCCGAACCCGAACCCGAACCCGAAACCGAACCCTAACCCTTACCCTAACCCGAACCCTAACCCTAAACCGAACCCTAACATGAACCCTAACCCGAACCCTAACCCGAACCCTAACCAGAACCCTAACCCGAACCCTAAACCTAACCCTAAACCGAACCATAACCCGAACCCTAGCCTTAAACCTAACCCGAACCCTAACCCTAACCCTAACCCAAACCCTAACCCGAACCCTAACCCTAAACCTAACCCCTAACCCTAACACGAACCCTAACCCTAACTCGAACACTAACACTAACCCTAACCCGAATCCTAACCCTAACCCTAACCCTAACCCTAAACTGAACCCTAAACCTAAACCTAACCCTAACACTAACCCTAACCCGAAACCTAACCCGAAACCTAACCCTAAACCTAACCCTAACCCTAACCCGAACCCTAACCCTATGCCTAATCCGAACACGATCCCTAAACCGAAACCTAACCCTAACCCTAACACGAACCCTAAACCTAACCCGAACCCGAACACTAAACCTAACCCGAACACTAACCCGAAACCTAATCCGAACCCTAACCCGAACCCTAACCCGAAACCTAACCCGAACCCTAACCCTAACCCTAACCCGAACCCTAACCCGAACCCTAACCCTAAACCTAACCCGAACCCTAACCCTAACCCAAACCCGAACCCTAACACTAACCCGAACCCTAACCCGAACCCTAACCCGAACCCTAACCCGAACCCTAACCCTAACCCTAACCCGAACCCTAACCCTAACCCAAACCCGAACCCTAACCCTAACACGAAACCTAACCCGAACCCAACGCTAACCCGAAACCTAACCCTAACCCGAACCCTAACGTAACCCAAACCCTAACACTAACCCTAACCCGAAACCTAACCCTAACCCTAACCCGAACCCTAACCCTAACCCGAACCCTAACCCTAACCCGAACCCGAACACGAACTCTAAACGTAACCCGAAACCTAAACCAAACACTAACCCTAAACCTAACTCTAACCCGAAGCCTAACCCTAACCCTAAACCTAACCCTAACCCTAACCCGAACCCTAACACTACCCCGAACACTAACCCTAACACTAACCCTAACCCTAACCCCTAACCCTAACCCTAACCCTAACCCTAACCCTAACCCTAAAACCTAACCCTAACCCGAACCCTAACCCTAACCCTAACCCTAACCCTAACCCAAACCCTAACACTAAACCTAACCCTAACCCTAACCCTAACCGTACCCTAACCCTAACCCGAACCCTAACCCTAACCCTAACTCTAACCCTAACCCTAACCCTAACGCGAAACCTAACCCTAACCCTAACCCGAACCCGAACCCTTCCCGAACCCGAAACCTAACCCGAACCCTAACCCTTACCCTAACCCTAACACTAAACCTAACCCCTAACCCTAACCCGAACCCTAACCCTAACTCGAACACTAACCCTAACCCTAACCCGAATCCTAACACTAACCCTAACCCTAACCCTAAACCGAACCCTAACCCTAAACCTAACCCTAACCCTAACCAACCCTAACCCGAACCCTAACCCGAAACCTAACCCTAACCCTAACCCTAACCCTAACCCGAACCCTAACCCTAACCCTAATCCGAACCCGATCCCTAAACCGAAACCTAACCCTAACCCTAAACGAACCCTAAACCTAACCCGAACCCGAACCCTAACCCTAACCCTAACCCTAACCCTAATCCTAACCCGAACACGAACCCTAACCCTAACCCTAACCCTAACCCGAACCCTCTCCCGAACCCTAACCCGAACCCTAACCCTAACCCTTACCCGAACCCTAACCCGAAACCTAACCCTAACCCTAACCCGAACCCTAACACTAACCCTAACCCTAACCCTAACCCGAACCCTAACCCGAACCCTAACCCGAACCCGAACCCTAAACCTAAACCTAACCCGAACCCTAACCCTAAACCTAACCCGAACCCTAACCGTAACACGAAACCTAACCCTATGCCTAACCCGAACCCTAACCCTAACCCGAACCCTAACCCTAACCCTAACCCGAAACCTAACCCGAAACCTAACCCTAACCCTAACCTGAACACTAACCCCTAACCCTAACCCGAACCCGAACCCTTACCCGAACCCGAACCCTAACCCGAACCCGAAACGGAACCCTAACCCGAACCCGAACCCGATCCCTAACCCTAACCCTAACCCGAACCCTAACCCTAACCCGAACCCTAACACAAACCCTAACCCGAACCCTAACTCTAACCCTAACTCTAAAACTAAACCTAACCCTAACCCGAACCCTAACCCTAACTCGATCCCTAACCCTAACGTAACCCTAACCCGAACCCTAACCCGAACCCTAAACCGAACCCTAACCCAAACCCTAACCCGAACCCTAACGCGAACCCTAACCCTAACTCTAACCCGAACCCTAACCCTAACCCTTACCCTAATCCTAACCCGAACCCTAACCCTAACCCTAACCCTAACCCTAACCCGAACCCGAACCCTAACCCTAAACCTAACCCTAAACCGAACCCTAACCCTAACCCGAACCCGACCCCTAACCCGAAACCTAACACGAACCCTACCCCTAACCCTAACCCTAAACCGAACCCTAACCCTAACCCGAACCCGAACCCTAACACGAACCCTAAACCTAACCCTAACCCGAACCCTAACCCTAACCCTTACCCTAACCCTAACCCGAACCCTAACCCTAACACTAACCCTAACCCTAACCCTAACCCACAACCTAACCCTAACACTAAGCCTAAACCGAACCCTAACCCTAACCCTAACCCGACCCCTAACCCGAACCCTAACCCTAACCCTAACCCGAACCCTAACCCTAACCCGAACCCTAACGCTAACCCTAACTCTAACCCTAAACCTAACCCTAACCCGAACAATAACACTAACCCTAACCAGAACCCTAACGCGAACCCTAACCCGAATCTAATCCTAACCCTAACCCTAAGCCTAACCGAACCCTAACCCGAACCCTAACCCTAACCCGAACCCGAACCCGACCCTAACCCTAACCCAAACCCTAACCCGAACCCTAACCCTAAACCTAACCCTAAACCTAACCCTAACCCGAACCCTAACCCTAACCCGAACCCTAACCCTAACCCTAACCCGAACCCTAAACCCTAACCCTAACCCAAACCCTAACCCTAACCCTAACCCGAACCCGAACCCTAAACCTAAACCGAACCCTAACCCTAACTCGAACCCCAACCCTAACCCGAACCCGAACCCGAACCCGAAATCTAACCCTAACTCAAAACCGAACCCTAACCCTAACCCGAACCCTAACCCTAACGCTAACCCGAAACCTAACCCTAACCCTAACCCGAACCCTAACCCTAACCTGAACCCTAACCCTAAACCGAACCCGAACCCGAACCCTAACCGTAACCCGAACACTAAACCAAACCCTAACCCTAACCCTAACTCTAACCCGAACCCTAACCCTAACCCTAAACCTAACCCTAACCTTAACCCGAACCCTAACCCTGCCCCGAACCCTAACCCTAACACTAAACCTAACCCTAACCCCTAACCCTAACCCTAACCCTAACCCAAACCCGAACCCTAACCCTAACCCTAACCGGAACCCGAACCCGAACCCGAATCCGAACCCTAAACCGAACCCTAACCCTTACCCTAACCCGAACCCTAACCCTAAACCGAACCCTAAAACGAACCCTAACCCGAACCCTAACCCGAACCCTAACCCGAACCCTAACCCTAACCCTAAACCGAACCCTAACCCGAACCCTAGCCTTAAACCTAACCCGAACCCTAACCCTTACCCTAACCCAAACCCTAACCCGAACCCTAACCCTATCCCTAACCCCTAACCCTAACACGAACCCTAACCCTAACTCGAACACTAACACTAACCCTAACCCGAATCCTAACCCTAACCCTAACCCTAACCCTAAACCGAACCCTAACCCTAAACCTAACCCTAACACTAACCCTAACCCGAACCCTAACCCGAAACCTAACCCTAACCCTAACCCTAACCCTAACCCGAACCCTAACCCTATCCCTAATCCGAACACGATCCCTAAACCGAAACCTAACCCTAAACCTAACCCGAACCCTAAACCTAACCCGAACCCGAACACTAAACCTAACCCGAACACTAACCCGAAACCTAATCCGAACCCTAACCCGAACCCTAACCCGAAACCTAACCCGAACCCTAACCCTAACCCTAACCCGAACCCTAACCCGAACCCTAACCCTAACCCTAACCCGAACCCTAACCCTAACCCAAACCCGAACCCTAACACTAACCCGAACCCTAACCCGAACCCTAACCCGAACCCTAACCCTAACCCTAACCCGAACCCTAACCCTAACCCAAACCCGAACCCTAACCCTAACCCGAAACCTAACCCGAACCCAACGCTAACCCGAAACCTAACCCTAACCCGAACCCTAACGTAACCCAAACACTAACACTAACCCTAACCCGAAACCTAACCCTAAACCTAACCCGAACCCTAACCCTAACCCGAACCCTAACCCTAACCCGAACCCGAACACGAACTCTAAACGTAACCCGAAACCTAAACCAAACACTAACCCTAACCCTAACTCTAACCCGAAACCTAACCCTAACCCTAAACCTAACCCTAACCCTAACCCGAACCCTAACCCTACCCCGAACACTAACCCTAACACTAACCCTAACCCTAACCCCTAACCCTAACCCTAACCCTAACCCTAAACCTAAAACCTAACCCTAACCAGAACCCTAACCCTAACCCTAATCCTAACCCTAACCCAAACCCTAACCCTAAACCTAAACCTAACCCTAACCCTAACCGTACCCTAACCCTAACCCGAACCCTAACCCTAACCCTAACTCTAACCCTAACCCTAACGCTAACCCGAACCCTAACCCTAACCCTAACCCGTACCCGAACCCTAACCCGAACCCGAAACCTAACCCGAACCCTAACCCTTACCCTAACCCTAACACTAACCCTAACCACTAACCCTAACCCGAACCCTAACCCTAACTCGAACACTAACCCTAACCCTAACCCGAATCCTAACACTAAACCTAACCCTAAACCGAACCCTAACCCTAACCCTAACCCTAACCCCAACCCTAACCCGTACCCGAACCCTAACCCTAAACCTAACCCGAACCCTAACCCTAACCCTAACCCGAACCCTAACCGTAACCCGAAACCTAACCCTAAGCCTAACCCGAACCCTAACCCTAACCCGAACCCTAACCCTAACCCTAACCCGAAACCTAACCCGAAACCTAACCCTAACCCTAACCTGAACACTAACCCCTAACCCTAACCCGAACCCGAACCCTTACCCGAACCCGAACCCTAACCCGAACCCGAAACCGAACCCTAACCCGAACCCGAACCCGATCCCTAACCCTAACCCTAACCCGAACCCTAACCCTAACCCAAACCCTAACCCAAACCCTAACCCGAACCCTAACCCTAACCCTAACCCTAACTCTAAAACTAAACCTAACCCTAACCCGAACCCTAACCCTAACTCGAACCCTAACCCTAACGTAACCCTAACCCGAACCCTAACCCGAACCCTAAACCGAACCCTAACCCAAACCCTAACCCGAACCCTAACCCGAACCCTAACCCTAACCCTAACCCGAAACCTAACCCTAACCCTTACCCTAATCCTAACCCGAACCCTAACCCTAACCCTAAACCTAACCCGAACCCGAACCCTAACCCTAAACCTAACCCTAAACCGAACCCTAACCCTAACCCGAACCCGACCCCTAACCCGAAACCTAACACAAACCCTACCCCTAACCCTAACCCTAAAACGAAACCTAACCCTAACCCTAACCCGAACCCTAACACGAACCCTAAACCTAACCCTAACCCGAACCCTAACCCTAACCCTTACCCTAACCCTAACCCAAACCCTAACCCTAACACTAACCCTAACCCTAACCCTAACCCACAACCTAACCCTAACCCTAACCCTAAACCGAACCCTAACCCTAACCCTAACCCGACCCCTAACCGAACCCTAACCCTAACCCTAACCCGAACCCTAACCCTAACCCGAACCCTAACCCTAACCCTAACTCTAACCCTAAACCTAACCCTAACCCGAACAATAACCCTAACCCTAACCAGAACCCTAACCCGAACCCTAACCCGAATCTAATCCTAACCCTAACCCTAAGCCTAACCCGAACCCTAACCCGAACCCTAACCCTAACCCTAACCCGAACCCGAACCCGAACCCTAACCCTAACCCAAACCCTAACCCGAACCCTAACCCTAAACCTAACCCTAAACCTAACCCTAACCCGAACCCTAACCCTAACCCGAACCCTAACCCTAACCCTAACCCGCACCCTAAACCCTAACCCTAACCCAAACCCTAACCCTAACCCTAACCCGAACCCGAACCCTAAACCTAAACCGAACCCTAACCCTAACTCGAACCCCAACCCTAACCCGAACCCGAACCCGAACCCGAAATCTAACCCTAACTCAAAACCGAACCCTTACCCTAACACGAACCCTAACCCTAACGCTAACCCGAACCCTAACCCTAACCCTAACCCGAACCCTAACCCTAACCTGAACCCTAACCCTAAACCAAACCCGAACCCGAACCCTAACCGTAACCCGAACCCTAAACCAAACCCTAACCCTAACCCTAACTCTAACCCGAACCCTAACCCTAACCCTAAACCTAACCCTAACCTTAACCCGAACCCTAACCCTGCCCCGAACCCTAACCCTAACACTAAACCTAACCCTAACCCCTAACCCTAACCCTAACCCTAACCCTAACCGAACCCTAAACCTAACCCGAACCCGAACCCTAACCCTAACCCTAACCCTAACCCTAATCCTAACCCGAACACGAACCCTAACACTAACCCTAACCCTAACCCGAACCCTCTCCCGAACCCTAACCCGAACCCTAACCCTAACCCTTACCCGAACCCTAACCCGAAACCTAACCCTAACCCTAACCCGAACCCTAACACTAACCCTAAACCTAACCCTAACCCGAACCCTAACCCGAACCCTAACCCGAACCCGAACCCTAAACCTAAACCTAACCCGAACCCTAACCCTAAACCTAACCCGAACCCTAACCGTAACACGAAACCTAACCCTAAGCCTAACCCGAACCCTAACCCTAACCCGAACCCTAACCCTAACCCTAACCCGAAACCTAACCCGAAACCTAACCCTAACCCTAACCTGAACACTAACCCCTAACCCTAACCCGAACCCGAACCCTTACCCGAACCCGAACCCTAACCCGAACCCGAAACGGAACCCTAACCCGAACCCGAACCCGATCCCTAACCCTAACCCTAACCCGAACCCTAACCCTAACCCGAACCCTAACACAAACCCTAACCCGAACCCTAACTCTAACCCTAACTCTAAAACTAAACCTAACCCTAACCCGAACCCTAACCCTAACTCGAACCCTAACCCTAACGTAACCCTAACCCGAACCCTAACCCGAACCCTAAACCGAACCCTAACCCAAACCCTAACCCGAACCCTAACCCGAACCCTAACCCTAACTCTAACCCGAACCCTAACCCTAACCCTTACCCTAATCCTAACCCGAACCCTAACCCTAACCCTAACCCTAACCCTAACCCTAACCCGAACCCGAACCCTAACCCTAAACCTAACCCTAAACCGAACCCTAACCCTAACCCGAACCCGACCCCTAACCCGAAACCTAACACGAACCCTACCCCTAACCCTAACCCTAAACCGAACCCTAACCCTAACCCTAACCCGAACCCTAACACGAACCCTAAACCTAACCCTAACCCGAACCCTAACCCTAACCCTTACCCTAACCCTAACCCGAACCCTAACCCTAACACTAACCCTAACCCTAACCCTAACCCACAACCTAACCCTAACACTAACCCTAAACCGAACCCTAACCCTAACCCTAACCCGACCCCTAACCCGAACCCTAACCCTAACCCTAACCCGAACCCTAACCCTAACCCGAACCCTAACGCTAACCCTAACTCTAACCCTAAACCTAACCCTAACCCGAACAATAACACTAACCCTAACCAGAACCCTAACGCGAACCCTAACCCGAATCTAATCCTAACCCTAACCCTAAGCCTAACCGAACCCTAACCCGAACCCTAACCCTAACCCGAACCCGAACCCGACCCTAACCCTAACCCAAACCCTAACCCGAACCCTAACCCTAAACCTAACCCTAAACCTAACCCTAACCCGAACCCTAACCCTAACCCGAACCCTAACCCTAACCCTAACCCGAACCCTAAACCCTAACCCTAACCCAAACCCTAACCCTAACCCTAACCCGAACCCGAACCCTAAACCTAAACCGAACCCTAACCCTAACTCGAACCCCAACCCTAACCCGAACCCGAACCCGAACCCGAAATCTAACCCTAACTCAAAACCGAACCCTAACCCTAACCCGAACCCTAACCCTAACGCTAACCCGAAACCTAACCCTAACCCTAACCCGAACCCTAACCCTAACCTGAACCCTAACCCTAAACCGAACCCGAACCCGAACCCTAACCGTAACCCGAACACTAAACCAAACCCTAACCCTAACCCTAACTCTAACCCGAACCCTAACCCTAACCCTAAACCTAACCCTAACCTTAACCCGAACCCTAACCCTGCCCCGAACCCTAACCCTAACACTAAACCTAACCCTAACCCCTAACCCTAACCCTAACCCTAACCCAAACCCGAACCCTAACCCTAACCCTAACCGGAACCCGAACCCGAACCCGAATCCGAACCCTAAACCGAACCCTAACCCTTACCCTAACCCGAACCCTAACCCTAAACCGAACCCTAAAACGAACCCTAACCCGAACCCTAACCCGAACCCTAACCCGAACCCTAACCCTAACCCTAAACCGAACCCTAACCCGAACCCTAGCCTTAAACCTAACCCGAACCCTAACCCTTACCCTAACCCAAACCCTAACCCGAACCCTAACCCTATCCCTAACCCCTAACCCTAACACGAACCCTAACCCTAACTCGAACACTAACACTAACCCTAACCCGAATCCTAACCCTAACCCTAACCCTAACCCTAAACCGAACCCTAACCCTAAACCTAACCCTAACACTAACCCTAACCCGAACCCTAACCCGAAACCTAACCCTAACCCTAACCCTAACCCTAACCCGAACCCTAACCCTATCCCTAATCCAAACACGATCCCTAAACCGAAACCTAACCCTAAACCTAACCCGAACCCTAAACCTAACCCGAACCCGAACACTAAACCTAACCCGAACACTAACCCGAAACCTAATCCGAACCCTAACCCGAACCCTAACCCGAAACCTAACCCGAACCCTAACCCTAACCCTAACCCGAACCCTAACCCGAACCCTAACCCTAACCCTAACCCGAACCCTAACCCTAACCCAAACCCGAACCCTAACCCTAACCCGAACCCTAACCCGAACCCTAACCCGAACCCTAACCCTAACCCTAACCCGAACCCTAACCCTAACCCAAACCCGAACCCTAACCCTAACCCGAAACCTAACCCGAACCCAACGCTAACCCGAAACCTAACCCTAACCCGAACCCTAACGTAACCCAAACACTAACACTAACCCTAACCCGAAACCTAACCCTAACCCTAACCCGAACCCTAACCCTAACCCGAACCCTAACCCTAACCCGAACCCGAACACGAACTCTAAACGTAACCCGAAACCTAAACCAAACACTAACCCTAACCCTAACTCTAACCCGAAACCTAACCCTAACCCTAAACCTAACCCTAACCCTAACCCGAACCCTAACCCTACCCCGAACACTAACCCTAACACTAACCCTAACCCTAACCCCTAACCCTAACCCTAACCCTAACCCTAAACCTAAAACCTAACCCTAACCCGAACCCTAACCCTAACCCTAATCCTAACCCTAACCCAAACCCTAACCCTAAACCTAAACCTAACCCTAACCCTAACCGTACCCTAACCCTAACCCGAACCCTAACCCTAACCCTAACTCTAACCCTAACCCTAACCCTAACCCGAACCCTAACCCTAACCCTAACCCGTACCCGAACCCTAACCCGAACCCGAAACCTAACCCGAACCCTAACCCTTACCCTAACCCTAACACTAACCCTAACCACTAACCCTAACCCGAACCCTAACCCTAACTCGAACACTAACCCTAACCCTAACCCGAATCCTAACACTAAACCTAACCCTAAACCGAACCCTAACCCTAACCCTAACCCTAACCCCAACCCTAACCCGTACCCGAACCCTAACCCTAAACCTAACCCGAACCCTAACCCTAACCCTAACCCGAACCCTAACCGTAACCCGAAACCTAACCCTAAGCCTAACCCGAACCCTAACCCTAACCCGAACCCTAACCCTAACCCTAACCCGAAACCTAACCCGAAACCTAACCCTAACCCTAACCTGAACACTAACCCCTAACCCTAACCCGAACCCGAACCCTTACCCGAACCCGAACCCTAACCCGAACCCGAAACCGAACCCTAACCCGAACCCGAACCCGATCCCTAACCCTAACCCTAACCCGAACCCTAACCCTAACCCGAACCCTAACCCAAACCCTAACCCGAACCCTAACCCTAACCCTAACCCTAACTCTAAAACTAAACCTAACCCTAACCCGAACCCTAACCCTAACTCGAACCCTAACCCTAACGTAACCCTAACCCGAACCCTAACCCGAACCCTAAACCGAACCCTAACCCAAACCCTAACCCGAACCCTAACCCGAACCCTAACCCTAACCCTAACCCGAAACCTAACCCTAACCCTTACCCTAATCCTAACCCGAACCCTAACCCTAACCCTAACCCTAACCCGAACCCGAACCCTAACCCTAAACCTAACCCTAAACCGAACCCTAACCCTAACCCGAACCCGACCCCTAACCCGAAACCTAACACAAACCCTACCCCTAACCCTAACCCTAAAACGAAACCTAACCCTAACCCTAACCCGAACCCTAACACGAACCCTAAACCTAACCCTAACCCGAACCCTAACCCTAACCCTTACCCTAACCCTAACCCGAACCCTAACCCTAACACTAACCCTAACCCTAACCCTAACCCACAACCTAACCCTAACCCTAACCCTAAACCGAACCCTAACCCTAACCCTAACCCGACCCCTAACCGAACCCTAACCCTAACCCTAACCCGAACCCTAACCCTAACCCGAACCCTAACCCTAACCCTAACTCTAACCCTAAACCTAACCCTAACCCGAACAATAACCCTAACCCTAACCAGAACCCTAACCCGAACCCTAACCCGAATCTAATCCTAACCCTAACCCTAAGCCTAACCCGAACCCTAACCCGAACCCTAACCCTAACCCTAACCCGAACCCGAACCCGAACCCTAACCCTAACCCAAACCCTAACCCGAACCCTAACCCTAAACCTAACCCTAAACCTAACCCTAACCCGAACCCTAACCCTAACCCGAACCCTAACCCTAACCCTAACCCGCACCCTAAACCCTAACCCTAACCCAAACCCTAACCCTAACCCTAACCCGAACCCGAACCCTAAACCTAAACCGAACCCTAACCCTAACTCGAACCCCAACCCTAACCCGAACCCGAACCCGAACCCGAAATCTAACCCTAACTCAAAACCGAACCCTTACCCTAACACGAACCCTAACCCTAACGCTAACCCGAACCCTAACCCTAACCCTAACCCGAACCCTAACCCTAACCTGAACCCTAACCCTAAACCAAACCCGAACCCGAACCCTAACCGTAACCCGAACCCTAAACCAAACCCTAACCCTAACCCTAACTCTAACCCGAACCCTAACCCTAACCCTAAACCTAACCCTAACCTTAACCCGAACCCTAACCCTGCCCCGAACCCTAACCCTAACACTAAACCTAACCCTAACCCCTAACCCTAACCCTAACCCTAACCCTAACCCTAACCCGAACCCTAACCCTAACCCTAACCGGAACCCGAACCCGAACCCGAACCCGAACCCTAAACCGAACCCTAACCCTTACCCTAACCCGAACCCTAACCCTAAACCGAACCCTAACACGAACCCTAACCCGAACCCTAACCCGAACCCTAACCCGAACCCTAACCCGAACCCTAACCCTAACCCTAAACCGAACCCTAACCCGAACCCTAGCCTTAAACCTAACCCGAACCCTAACCCTAACCCTAACCCAAACCCTAACCCGAACCCTAACCCTAACCCTAACCCCTAACCCTAACACGAACCCTAAACCTAACTCGAACACTAACACTAACCCTAACCCGAATCCTAACCCTAACCCTAACCCTAACCCTAAAGCGAACCCTAACCCTAAACCTAACCCTAACACTAACCCTAACCCGAACCCTAACCCTATCCCTAATCCGAACACGATCCCTAAACCGAAACCTAACCCTAACCCTAACCCGAACCCTAAACCTAACCCGAACCCGAACACTAAACCTAACCCGAACACTAACCCGAAACCTAATCCGAACCCTAACCCGAAACCTAACCCGAAACCTAACCCGAACCCTAACCCTAACCCTAACCCGAACCCTAACCCGAACCCTAACCCTAACCCTAACCCGAACCCTAACCCTAACCCAAACCCGAACCCTAACACTAACCCGAACCCTAACCCGAACCCTAACCCGAACCCTAACCCGAACCCTAACCCCAACCCTAACCCGAACCCTAACCCTAACCCAAACCCGAACCCTAACCCTAACCCGAAACCTAACCCGAACCCAACGCTAACCCGAAACCTAACCCTAACCCGAACCCTAACGTAACCCAAACCCTAACACTAACCCTAACCCGAAACCTAACCCTAACCCTAACCCGAACCCTAACCCTAACCCGAACACTAACCCTAACCCGAACCCGAACACGAACTCTAAACGTAAAGCGAAACCTAAACCAAACACTAACCCTAACCCTAACTCTAACCCGAAGACTAACCCTAACCCTAAACCTAACCCTAACCCTAACCCGAACCCTAACCCTACCCCGAACACTAACCCTAACACTAACCCTAACCCTAACCCCTAACCCTAACCCTAACCCTAACCCTAACCCTAAAACCTAACCCTAACCCGAACCCTAACCCTAACCCTAACCCTAACACTAACCCAAACCCTAACCCTAAACCTAACCCTAACCCTAACCCTAACCGTACCCTAACCCTAACCCGAACCCTAACCCTAACCCTAACTCTAACCCTAACCCTAACCCTAACCCGAACCCTAACCCCAACCCTAACCCGAACCCGAACCCTAACCCGAACCCGAAACCTAACCCGAACCCTAACCCTTACCCTAACCCTAACACTAACCCTAACCCCTAACCCTAAACCGAACCCTAACCCTAACTCGAACACTAACCCTAACCCTAACCCGAATCCTAACACTAACCCGTACCCTAACCCTAAACCGAACCCTAACCCGAACCCTAACCCTAACCCTAACCCTAACCCAAACCCTAACCCTAACACTAACCCGAACCCGAACCAACCCGAACCCGAACACTTACCCTAACCCGAACCCGAACCCTAACCCTAAACCTAACCCGACCCTAACCCTAACACTAACCCGAACCCTAACCGTAACCTGAACCCTAACCCTAAACCTAACCCGAACCCAACACTAACCCGAACCCTAACCCTAAACCGAACCCTAACCCTAACCCTAACCCTTATCCGAAACCTAAACCTAAACTAAACCCTAACCCTAAATCTAACCCGAACCCTAACCCGAACCCTAACCCTAATACGAACCCGAACCCTAACACTAAACCTAACCCTAAACATAACCCTAACCCTAACCCTAACCCTAACCCTAACCCGAACCCTAAGCCTAACCCTAAACCTAACCCGAACCCTAACCCGAACCCTAACCCTAACACTAAACCGAACCCGAACCCTAATCCGAAACCGAAACCTAACCCGAAACCTAACCCTAACCCTAACCTGAAATCTAACCCGAACCCTAACCCTAAACCGAACCCGAACCCGAACCCTAACCCTAACCCGAACCCTAACCCTACCCCGAACACTAACCCTAACACTAACCCTAACCCTAACCCCTAACCCTAACCCTAACCCTAACCCTAACCCTAAAACCTAACCCTAACCCGAACCCTAACCCTAACCCTAACCCTAACACTAACCCAAACCCTAACCCTAAACCTAACCCTAACCCTAACCCTAACCGTACCCTAACCCTAACCCGAACCCTAACCCTAACCCTAACTCTAACCCTAACCCTAACCCTAACCCGAACCCTAACCCCAGCCCTAACCCGAACCCGAACCCTAACCCGAACCCGAAACCTAACCCGAACCCTAACCCTTACCCTAACCCTAACACTAACCCTAACCCCTAACCCTAAACCGAACCCTAACCCTAACTCGAACACTAACCCTAACCCTAACCCGAATCCTAACACTAACCCGTACCCTAACCCTAAACCGAACCCTAACCCGAACCCTAACCCTAACCCTAACCCTAACCCAAACCCTAACCCTAACACTAACCCGAACCCGAACCAACCCGAACCCGAACACTTACCCTAACCCGAACCCGAACCCTAACCCTAAACCTAACCCGACCCTAACCCTAACACTAACCCGAACCCTAACCGTAACCTGAACCCTAACCCTAAACCTAACCCGAACCCAACACTAACCCGAACCCTAACCCTAAACCGAACCCTAACCCTAACCCTAACCCTTATCCGAAACCTAAACCTAAACTAAACCCTAACCCTAAATCTAACCCGAACCCTAACCCGAACCCTAACCCTAATACGAACCCGAACCCTAACACTAAACCTAACCCTAAACATAACCCTAACCCTAACCCTAACCCTAACCCTTACCCGAACCCTAAGCCTAACCCTAAACCTAACCCGAACCCTAACCCGAACCCTAACCCTAACACTAAACCGAACCCGAACCCTAATCCGAAACCGAAACCTAACCCGAAACCTAACCCTAACCCTAACCTGAAATCTAACCCGAACCCTAACCCTAAACCGAACCCGAACCCGAACCCTAACCCTAACCCAAACCCTAACCGAACCCTAACCCTAACCCTAACCCTAACCCGAACCCTAACCCTAACCCGAACCCTAACCCTAACCCAAACCCTAACCCGAACCCTAACCCTAAACCTAACCCTAAACCTAACCCTAACCCGAACCCTAACCCTAACACGAACCCTAACCCTAACCCTAACCCGAACCCTAAACCCTAACCCTAACCCAAACCCTAACCCTAACCCTAACCCGAACCCGAACCCTAAACCTAAACCGAACCTTAACCCTAACTCGAACCCCAACCCTAACCCGAACCCGAACCCGAACCCGAAATCTAACCCTAACTCAAAACCGAACCCTAACCCTAACCCGAACCCTAACCCTAACGCTAACCCGAACCCTAACCCTAACCCTAACCCGAACCCTAACCCTAACCTGAACCCTAACCATAAACCGAACCCGAACCCGAACCCTAACCGTAACCCGAACCCTAAACCAAACCCTAACCCTAACCCTAACTCTAACCCGAACCCTAACCCTAACCCTAAACCTAACCCTAACCTTAACCCGAACCCTAACCCTGCCCCGAACCCTAACCCTAACACTAAACCTAACCCTAACCCCTAACCCTAACCCTAACCCTAACCCTAACCCGAACCCTAACCCTAACCCTAACCGGAACCCGAACCCGAACCCGAACCCTAAACCGAACCCTAACCCTTACCCTAACGCGAACCCTAACCCTAAACCGAACCCTAACACGAACCCTAACCCGAACCCTAACCCGAACCCTAACCCGAACCCTAACCCGAACCCTAACCCTAACCCTAAACCGAACCCTAACCCGAACCCTAGCCTTAAACCTAACCCGAACCCTAACCCTAACCCTAACCCAAACCCTAACCCGAACCCTAACACTAACCCTAACCCCTAACCCTAACACGAACCCTAAACCTAACTCGAACACTAACACTAACCCTAACCCGAATCCTAACCCTAACCCTAATCCTAACCCTAAACTGAACCCTAACCCTAAACCTAACCCTAACACTAACCCTAACCCGAACCCTAACCCGAAACCTAACCCTAACCCTAACCCTAACCCTAACCCGAACCCTAACCCTATCCCTAAACCGAACACGATCCCTAAACCGAAACCTAACCCTAACCCTAACCCGAACCCTAAACCTAACCCGAACCCGAACACTAAACCTAACCCGAACACTAACCCGAAACCTAATCCGAACCCTAACCCGAAACCTAACCCGAAACCTAACCCGAACCCTAACCCTAACCCTAACCCGAACCCTAACCCGAACCCTAACCCTAACCCTAACCCGAACCCTAACCCTAACCCAAACCCGAACCCTAACACTAACCCGAACCCTAACCCGAACCCTAACCCGAACCCTAACCCTAACCCTAACCCAAAACCTAACCCTAACCCAAACCCGAACCCTAACCCTAACCCGAAACCTAACCCGAACCCAACGCTAACCCGAAACCTAACCCTAACCCGAACCCTAAAGTAACCCAAACCCTAACACTAACCCTAACCCGAAACCTAACCCTAACCCTAACCCGAACCCTAACCCTAACCCGAACCCTAACCCTAACCCGAACCCGAACACGAACTCTAAACGTAACCTGAAACCTAAACCAAACACTAACCCTAACCCTAACTCTAACCCGAAGCCTAACCCTAACCCTAAACCTAACCCTAACCCTAACCCGAACCCTAACCCTACCCCGAACACTAACCCTAACACTAACCCTAACCCTAACCCCTAACCCTAACCCTAACCCTAACCCTAACCCTAAAACCTAACCCTAACCCGAACCCTAACCCTAACCCTAACCCTAACCCAAACCCTAACCCTAAACCTAACCCTAACCCTAACCCTAACCGTACCCTAACCCTAACCCGAACCCTAACCCTAACCCTAACTCTAACCCTAACCCTAACCCTAAACCTAACCCCAACCCTAACCCGAACCCGAACCCTAACCCGAACCCGAAACCTAACCCGAACCTTAACCCTTACCCTAACCCTAACACTAACCCTAACCCCTAACCCTAACCCGAACCCTAACCCTAACTCGAACACTAACCCTAACCCTAACCCGAATCCTAACACTAACCCTAACCCTAACCCTAAACCGAACCCTAACCCTAAACCTAACCCTAACCCTAACCAACCCCAACCCGAACCCTAACCCGAAACCTAACCCTAACCCTAAACCTAACCCTAACCCGAACCCTAACCCTAACCCTAATCCGAACCCGATCCCTAAACCGAAACCTAACCCTAACCCTAACCGAACCCTAAACCTAACCCGAAACCGAACCCTAACCCTAACCCTAACCCTAACCCTAACCCGAACCCGAAAACTAACCCTAACCCTAACCCTAATCCGAACCCTCTCCCGAACCCTAACCCGAACCCTAACCCTAACCCTTACCCGAACCCTAACCCGAAACCTAACCCTAACCCTAACTCGAACCCTAACACTAACCCTAACCCTAACCCTGACCCGAACCCTAACCCGAACCCTAACACGAACCCTAACCCTAAACCTAACCCTAACCCGAACCCTAACCCTAACCCTTACCCGAACCCGAACCCTAACCCTAACCTGAAACCTAACCCGAACCCAACACTAACGCGAACCCTAACCCTAAACCGATCCCTAACCCTAACACTAACCCTAAACCGAAACCTAAACCTAACCTGAACCCTAACCCTAAACCTAACCCGAACCCTAACCCGAACCCTAACCCGAACCCGAACCCGAACCCTAACACTAAACCTAACCCTAACCATAACCCTAACCCTTACCCTAACCCTAAACCGAACACTAAGCCTAACCCTAACCCTAACCCGAACCCTAACCCGAAACCGAAACCTAACCCGAAACCTAACCCTAGCCCTAACCCGTACTCTAACCCGAATCCTAACCCTAACCCGAACCCGATCCCTAACCCTAACCCAAACCCTAACCCAAACCCTAACCCTAACCCTAAACCTAACCCTAACCCGAACCCTAACCCTAACCCGAACCCTAACCCTAACCCTAACCCGAACCCTAACCCGAACCCTAAACCGAACCCTAAACCTAACCCTAACCGGAACCCGAACCCTAACCCTAACCCGAACCCTAACCCTAACCCGAACCCTAACCCTAACCCTAACCCGAACCCGAACCCGAACCCTAAACCTAACTCAAAACCGAACCCTAACCCTAACCCGAACCCTAACCCTAACCCTAACCCGAACCCTAACCCTAACCCTAACCCTAACCCTAACCCTAACCCGAACACTAACCCTAACCCGAACCCGAAGCCGAACCCTAACCCTAACCCGAACCCTAAACCAAACCCTAAACCTAACCCTAACTCTAAACCGAACCCTAACACTAACCCTAAATCTAACCCTAACCCTAACACAAACCCTAACCCTACCCCGAACCCTAACCCTAACACTAACCCTAACCCTAACCCTAACCCTAACCCTAACACTAACCCCTAACCCTAACTATAACACTAAACCTAACCCTAAAACCTAACCCTAACCCGAAGCCTAAACCTAACCCTAACCCTAACCCTAACCCGAAACCTAACCCTAAACCTAACCCAAACCCTAACCCTAACCCGTACACTAACCCTAACCCGAACCCTAAACCGAACCCTAACCCTAACCCTAACCCTAACCCAAACCCTAACCCTAACACTAACCCGAACCCGAACCAACCCGAACCCGAACACTTACCCTAACCCGAACCCGAACCCTAACCCTAAACCTAACCCGACCCTAACCCTAACACTAACCCGAACCCTAACCGTAACCCGAACCCTAACCATAAACCTAACCCGAACCCAACACTAACCCGAACCCTAACCCTAAACCGAACCCTAACCCTAACCCTAACCCTTATCCGAAACCTAAACCTAAACTAAACCCTAACCCTAAATCTAACCCGAACCCTAACCCGAACCCTAACCCTAATACGAAACCGAACCCTAACACTAAACCTAACCCTAAACATAACCCTAACCCTAACCCTAACCCTAACCCTAACCCGAACCCTAAGCCTAACCCTAAACCTAACCCGAACCCTAACCCGAACCCTAACCCTAACCCTAACCCGAACCCGAACCCTAATCCGAAACCGAAACCTAACCCGAAACCTAACCCTAACCCTAACCTGAAATCTAACCCGAACCCTAACCCTAACCCGAACCCGAACCCGAACCCTAACCCTAACCCAAACCCTAACCGAACCCTAACCCTAACCCTAACCCTAACCCGAACCCTAACCCTAACCCGAACCCTAACCCTAACCCTAACCCGAACACTAACCCCTAACCCTAACCCGAACCCTAACCCTAACCCTAACCGGAACCCGAACCCTAACCCTAACTCAAACACTAAACCTAACCCGAACCCGAACACTAACCCTAACATGAACCCGAACCCGAACCCTTACCCTAACTCAAAACTGAACCCTAACCCTAACCCGAAACATAAACCTAACCCGAACCCTAACCCTAACCCTAACCCTAACCCGAAACCTAACCCTAAAGCGAACCCGAAACCAAATCCGATCCCAAACCCTAACCCTAACCCGAACCCGAACCCTAACCCTAAACCTAACCCAAACCCTAACCCTAACCCGAACCCTAACCGTAACCCGAACGCTAACCCTAAACCTAACACGAACCCTAACCCTAACCCGAACCCTAACCCTAACCCTAACCCTAACCCGAACCCTAACCCGAACCCTAAACCTAACCCTAACCTGAACACTAACCACTAACTCTAACCCGAACCCGAACCCTTACCCGAACCCGAACCCTAACCCGAACCCGAACCCGAACCCTAACCCGAACCCGAACCCGAACCCTAACCCTAAACCTAACCCGAACCCTAACCGTAAACCTAACCCTAACCCTAACCCGAACCCTAACCCTAACCCTAACTCTAACCCTAAACCTAACCCTAACCCGAACCCTAAACCTAACCCAAACCCGAACCCTAACCGAACCCTAACCCGAACCCTAACCCGAACACTAACCCTAACCCTAACCCTAACCCGAACCCGAACCCTAACCCTTACCCTAACCCGAACCCTAACCCTAACCCGAACCCTAACCCTAACCCTAACCCGAACCGTAACCCTAACCCTAACCCTAACCCAAACCCTAACCCTAACCCTAACCCGAACCCTAACCCTAACCAGAACCCTAATCCTTACCCTAACCCGAACCCTAACCCTAACCCGAACCCTAACCCTAACCCTAACCCGAAACCTAACCCTAACCCGAACCCTAAACCTAACCCGAACCCTACCCCTAACCCGAACCCGAACCCGAACCCTAACCCTAACCTGAACCCTAAACCAAAACCTAACCCTAACCATAACTCTAACCCGAACCCTAACCCTAACCCTAAACCTAACCCTAACACTAAACCGAAACCTAACCCTACCCCGAACCCTAACCCTAACCCTAACCCTAACCCCTAACACTAACCCTAACCCTAACCCTAACCCTAAAACCTAACCCTAACTCGAACCCTAACCCTAACACGAAACCTAACCCGAACCCTAACCCGAACCCTAACCCGAACCCTAACCCGAACCCTAACCCTAAACCTAAACCTAACCCTAACCCGAAACCTAGCCCTAACCCTAACACGAACCCTAACCCTAACCCTAACCCAAACACTAAACCGAACCCTAACCCTAAACCTAACCCTAACCCTAACCCGAACCCTAACCCTAACCCGAACCCTAACCCGAACCCTAACCCTAACCCTAACCCTAACCCTAACCCTAACCCTAACCCGAAACCTAACCCGAACCCAACGCTAACCCGAAACCTAACCCTAACCCGAACCCTAACGTAACCCAAACCCTAACCCTAAACCTAACCCGAAACCTAACCCTAACCCTAACCCGAACCCTAACCCTAACCCGAACCCTAACCCTAACCCGAACCCTAACCCTAACACGAAACTTAACCCGAACCCTAACCCGAACCCTAACCCGAACCCTAATCCGAACCCTAACCCTAAACCTAAACCGAACCCTAACCCGAACCCTAGCCCTAACCCTAACCCGAAACCTAACCCTAACCCTAACCCAAACCCTAAACAGAACCCTAACCCTAACCCTAACCCTAACCCTAACCCGAACCCTAACCCTAACCTGAACCCTAACCCGAACCCTAACCCTAAAACTAACCCTAACCCTAACCCTAACCCTAACCCGAAACCTAACCCGAACCCAACGCTAACCCGAAACCTAACCCTAACCCGAACCCTAACGTAACCCAAACCCTAACCCTAACCCTAACTCGAACCCTAACCCTACCCCTAACCCGAAACCTAACCCTAACCCGAACACTAACCCTAACCCGAACCCGAACCCGAACCCTAAACGTAACCCGAAACCTAAACCAAACCCTAACCCTAACACTAACTCTAACCCGAACCCTAACCCTAACCCTAAACCTAACCCTAACCCTAACCCGAACCCTAACCCTACCCCGAACCCTAACCCTAACACTAAACCTAACCCTAACCCTTACCCCTAACCCTAACCCTAACCCTAACCCTAACCCTTACCCTAAAACCTAACCCTAACCCGAACCCTAACGCTAACCCTAACACTAACCCTAACCCTAACCCTAACCCTAAACCTAACCCGAACCCTAACCCTAACCCT
>JAVLSZ010000008.1:78437500-78445000 GCA_032313775.1 Urocyon cinereoargenteus
CCGAACCCTAACCCTAACCCGAACCCTAACCCAAACCCTAACCCGAACCCGAACCCTAACCCTAACCCGAAACCTAACCCGAACCCAACACTAACCCGAACCCTAACCCTAAACCGAACCCTAACCCTAACCCTAACCCTAATCCGAAACCTAAACCTAACCTGAACCCTAACCCTAAATCTAACCCGAACCCTAACCCGAACCCTAACCCTAACCCTAACCCGAACCCTAACCCTAACCCGAACCCTAACCCTAACCCTAACCCGAACCCGAACCCGAACCCTAACCCTAACTCAAAACCGAACCCTAACCCTAACCCGAACCCTAACCCTAACCCTAACCCGAACCCTAACCCTAAACCTAACCCTAACCCGAACCCTAAGCCTAACCCTAAACCTAACCCGAACCCTAAACCGAACCCTAACCCTAACCCTAACCCGAACCCTAACCCTAACCCGAAACCGAACCCTAACCCGAAACCTAACCCTAACCCTAACCCGAAATCTAACCCTAACCCTAACCCTAACCCGAACCCGAACCCGAACCCGAACCCGAACCCTAACCCAAACCCTTACCCGAACCCTAACCCGAACCCTAACCCTAACCCTAACCCTGACCCGAACCCTAACCCTAAACCGAACCCTAACCCTAACCCTAACCCGAACCCTAACCCCTAACCCTAAACCGAACCCTAACCCTAACACTAACCGGAACCCGAGCCCTAACCCTAACCCAAACACTAACCCTAACCCAAACCCGAACCCTAACCCTAACCCGAACCCGAACCCTAAACCTAACTCAAAACTGAACCCTAACCCTAACCCGAAACCTAACCCTAACCCGAACCCTAACCCTATTCCTAACCCTAACCCGAAACCTAAACCTAACGCGAACCCGAAACCAAATCCGATCCCAAAACCTAACCCTAACCCGAACCCGAACCCTAACCCTAAACCTAACCCAAACACTAACCCTAACCCTAACCCGAACCCTAACCGTAACCCGAACCCTAACACTAAACCTAACACGAACCCTAACCCGAACCCGAACCCTAACCCTAACCCTAACCCTAACCCGAACCCTAACCTGAACCCTAAACCTAACCCTAACCTGAACACTAACCCCTAACCCTAACCCGAACCCGAACCCTTAACCGAACCCGAACCCTAACCCGAACCCGAACCCTAACCCGAACCCGAACCCTAACCCTAAACCTAACCCGAACCCTAACCCTAACCCTAACCCTAAACCGAACCCTAACCCTAACCCGAAACCTAACCCGAACCCAATACTAAACCGAACCCTAACCCTAAACCGAACCCTAACCCTAACCCTAACCCGAAACCTAAACCTAACCTGAACCCTAACCCTAAACCTAACCCGAACCCTAACCCGAACCCTAACCCTAACCCGAACCCGAACCCTAACACTAAACCTAACCCTAACCATAACCCTAACCCTTACCCTAACCCTAACCCTAACCCGAACCCTAAGCCTAACCCTAACCCTAACCCGAACCATAACCCGAAACCGAACCCTAACCCGAAACCTAACCCTAACCCTAACCCGTACTCTAACCCGAACCCTAACCCTAACCCGATCCCGAACACTAACCCTAACCCAAACCATAACCCAAACCCTAACCCTAACCCTAACCCTAACCCGAACCCTAACCCTAACCCTAACCCGAACCCTAACCCTAACCCGATCCCTAACCCTAACCCTAACCTGAACCCGAACCCGAACCCTAACCCTAACTCAAAACCGAACCCTACCCTAACCCGAACCCTAACCCTAACCCTAACCCGAACCCTAACCCTAACCCTAACCCTAACCCTGACCCTAACCCGAACACTAACCCTAACCCGAACCCGAACCCGAACCCTAACCCTAACCCGAACCCTAAACCAAACCCTAAACCTAACCCTAACTCTAACCCGAACCCTAACCCTAACCCTAAACCGAACCCTAACCCTAACCCGAACCCTAAACCTACCCCGAACCCTAACCCTAACCCTAACCCTAACCCTAACCCTAAAACCTAACCCTAACCCGAACCCTAAACCTAACCCTAACCCTGACCCTAACCCGAAACCTAACCCTAAACCTAACCCTAACCCTAACCCTAACCCGTACCCTAACCCTAACCCGAACCCTAAACCGAACCCTAACCCTAACCCTAACCCTAACCCTAACCCTAACCCAAACCCTAACCCTAACACTAACCCGAACCCGAACCAACCCGAACCCTAACCCTAAACCTAACCCGACCCTAACCCTAACACTAACCCTAACCCTAACCGTAACCCGAACCCTAACCCTAAACCTAACCCGAACCCTAACCCTAACCCGAACCCTAACCCTAACCCTAACCCGAACCCTAACCCGAACCCTAACCCTAACCCTAACCTGAACACTAACCCCTAACGCTAAACCAAACCCGAACCCTTACCCGAACCCGAACCCTAACCCGAACCTGAACCCGACCCGAACCCTAACCCGAACCCGAACCCGAACCCTAACCCTAACCCTAACCCTAACCCTAACCCTAACTCTAACCCTAAACCTAACCCTAACCCGAAGCCTAACCCTAACCCTAACCCGAACCCTAACCCTAACCCGAACCCTAACCCTAACCCTAACCCGAACCCGAACCCTAACCCAAACCCGAAACCTAACCCGAATCCAACACTAACCCGAAACCTAACCCTAAACCGAACCCTAACCCTAACCCTAACCCTAACCCGAAACCTAAAACTAACCTAAACCCTAACCATAAACCTAACCCGAACCCTAACCCGAACCCTAACCCTAACACGAACCCGAACCCGAACACTAAACCTAACCCTAACCATAACCCTAACCCTAACCCTAACCCTAACCCTAACCCGAACCCTAAGCCTAACCCTAACCCTAACCCGAACCCTTACCCGAACCCTAACCCTAACCCGAACCCGAACCCTAACCCGAAACGGAACCCTAACCCGAAACCTAACCCTAACCCTAACCCGAAATCTAACCCGAAACCTAACCCTAACCCGAACCCGAACCCGAACCCTAACCCTAACCCAAACCCTAACCCGAACCCTAACACTAACCCTAACCCTAACCCTAACCCTAATCCTAACCCTAAACCTAACCCAAACCCTAACCCGAACCCTAACACTAACCCTAACCCTAACCCTAACCCTAACCCTAACCCGAACCCTAACACTAAACCTAACCGGAACCCGAAACCTAACCCTAACCCGAACCCTAACCCTAACCCGAAACCTAACCCTAACCCGAACCCGAAACCGAACCCGAACCCTAACCTAACTCAAACCCGAACCCTAACCCTAACTCGAACCCTAACGGTAACCCTAACCCGAACCCTAAACCTAACCCTAACCCGAACCCTAACCCTAACCCTAACCCGAACCCAAACCCTAACCCTAACCCTAACCCGAACCCTTACCCGAACCCTAACCCTAACCCTAAACCTAACCCTAACCCTAACCCGAAACCTAACACTACCCCGAACACTAACCTTAACCCTAACCCTAACCCCTAACCCTAACCCTAACCCTAAAACCTAACCCTAACCCGAACCCTAACCCTAACCCTAACCCTAACCCTAACCCGAACCCTAACCCTAAACCTAACCCTAACCCTAACCCTAACCCGTACCCTAAACCTAACCCGAACCCTAAACCGAACCCTAACCCTAACCCTAACCCTAACCCTTACCCGAACCCTAACCCTAACCCTTACCCGAACCCGAACCCTAACCCGAACCTGAACCCTAACCCGAAACCTAACCCTTACCCTAACCCGAACCCTAAACCTAACACGAAACCTAACCCGAACCCTAACCCGAACCCTAACCCGAACCCTTACCCGAACCCTAACCCTAACCCTAAACCGAACCCTAACCCGAACCCTAGCCCTAACCCTAACCCGAACCCTAACCCTAAACCTAACCCAAACCCTAACCCGAACCCTAACCCTAACACTAACCCTAACCCTAACCCGAACCCTAACCCTAAAACTAACCCTAACCCTAACCCCTAACCCAGACCCGAACCCGAACCCTAACCCTAACCCGAACCCTAACCCTAACCCTAACCCGAACCCTAACCCCTAACACTAAACCGAACCCTAACCCTAACCCTAACCGGAACCCGAACCCTAACCCTAACCCAAACACTAACCTTAACCCGAACCCGAACCCTAACCCTAACCCGAACCCGAACCCTAAACCTAACTCAAAACTGAACCCTAACCCTAACCCGAAACCTAACCCTAACCCGAACCCTAACCCTATCCCTAACCCTAACACGAAACCTAAACCTAACGCGAACCCGAAACCAAATCCGATCCCAAAACCTAACCCTAACCCGAACCCGAACCCTAACCCTAAACCTAACCCAAACCCTAACCCTAACCCTAACCCGAACCCTAACCGTAACCCGAACCCTAACACTAAACCTAACACGAACCCTAACCCGAACCCGAACCCTAACCCTAACCCTAACCCTAACCCGAACCCTAACCTGAACCCTAAACCTAACCCTAACCTGAACACTAACCCCTAACCCTAACCCGAACCCGAACCCTTACCCGAACCCGAACCCTAACCCGAACCCGAAACCGAACCCTAACCCGAACCCTAACCCTAAACCTAACCCAAACCCTAACCCTAACCCTAACCCTAAACCGAACCCTAACCCTAACTCTAACCCGAAACCTAACCCGAACCCAACACTAACCCGAACCCTAACCCTAAACCGAACCCTAACCCTAACCCTAACCCGAAACCTAAACCTAACCTGAACCCTAACCCTAAACCTAACCCGAACCCTAACCCGAACCCTAACCCTAACCCGAACCCGAACCCTAACACTAAACCTAACCCTAACCATAACCCTAACCCTTACCCTAACCCTAACCCTAACCCGAACCCTAAGCCTAACCCTAACCCTAACCCGAACCCTAACCCGAAACCGAACCCTAACCCGAAACCTAACCCTAACCCTAACCCGTACTCTAAACCGAACCCTAACCCTAACCCGAACCCGAACCCTAACCCTAACCCAAACCCTAACCCAAACCCTAACCCTAACCCTAACCCTAACACGAACCCTAACCCTAACCCTAACCCGAACCCTAAACCTAACCCGATCCCTAACCCTAACCCTAACCCGAACCCGAACCCGAACCCTAACCCTAACTCAAAACCGAACCCTAACCCTAACCCGAACCCTAACCCTAACCCTAACCCGATCCCTAACCCTAACCCTAACCCTAACCCTAACCCTAACCCGAACACTAACCCTAACCCGAACCAGAACCCGAACCCTAACCCTAACCCGAACCCTAAACCAAACCCTAACCCTAACCCTCACTCTAACCCGAACCCTAACCCTAACCCTAAACCGAACCCTAACCCGAACCCTAACCCTAACCCGAACCCTAACCCTAACCCCAACCCTAACGCGAACCCGAACCCTAACCCAAACCCGAAACCTAACCCGAACCCAACACTAACCCGAAACCTAACCCTAAACCGAACCCTAACCCTAACCCTAACCCTAACCCGAAACCTAAAACTAACCTGAACCCTAACCATAAACCTAACCCGAACCCTAACCCGAACCCTAACCCTAACACGAACACGAACCCTAACACTAAACCTAACCCTAACCATAACCCTAACCCTAACCCTAACCCTAACCCTAACCCTAACCCGAACCCTAAGCCTAACCCTAACCCTAACCCGAACCTTAACCCGAACCCTAACCCTAACCCTAACCCGAACCCGAACCCTAACCCAAAACCGAACCCTAACCCGAAACCTAACCCTAACCCTAACCCGAAATCTAACCCGAAACCTAACCCTAACCCGAACCCGAACCCGAACCCTAACCCTAACCCAAACCCTAACCCGAACCCTAACACTAACCCTAACACTAACCCTAACCCTAACCCTAAACCTAACCCAAACCCTAACCCGAACCCTAACACTAACCCTAACCCTAACCCTAACCCTAACCTGAACCCTAACACTAACCCTAACCGGAACCCGAAACCTAACCCTAACCCGAACCCGAACCCGAACCCGAACCCTAACCCTAACTCAAACCCGAACCCTAACCCTAACCCGAACCCTAACCGTAACCCTAACCCGAACCCTAAACCTAACCCTAACCCGAACCCTAACCCTAACCCGAACCCTAACACTAACCCGAACCCGAACCCGAACCCTAACCCTAAACCGAACCCTAAACCAAACCCTAACCCTAACCCTAACTCTAACCCGAACCCTAACCCTAACCCTAAACCTAACCCTAACCCTAACCCGAAAACTAACACTACCCCGAACCCTAACCCTAACCCTAACCCTAACCCTAACCCTAGCCCTAAAACCTAACCCTAACCCGAACCCTAACCCTAACCCTAACCCTAAACCTAACCCGAACCCTAACCCTAAACCTAACCCTAACACTAAACCTAACCCGTACCCTAAACCTAACCCGAACCCTAAACCGAACCCTAACCCTAACCCTAACACTAACCCTAACCCGAACCCTAACCCTAACCCTTACCCGAACCCGAACCCTAACCCGAACCCGAACCGTAACCCGAACCCTAACCCTTACCCTAACCCGAACCCTAACCCTAACACGAAACCTAACCCGAAACCTAACCCGAACCCTAACCCGAACCCTTACCCGAACCCTAACCCTAACCCTAAACCGAACCCTAACCCGAACACTAGCCCTAACCGTAACCCGAACCCTAACCCTAAACCTAAACCAAACCCTAACCCGAACCCTAACCCTAACACTAACCCCAACCCTAACCCGAACCCTAACCCTAAAACTAACCCTAACCCTAACCCCTAACACTAACCCTAACCCTAACCCTAACCCTAACCCTAACCCGAACCCTAACCCTAACCCTAACACTAACCCTAACCCGAAACCTAACCCTAACCCTAATCCGAACCCGATCCCTAAACCGAAACCTAACCCTAACCCTAACCCTAACCCTAACCCTAACCCGAACCCGAACCCTAACCCTAAACGGAACACTAACCCGAACCCTAAACCGAACCCTAACCCGATCCCTAACCCGAACCCTAACCCGAACCCTAACCCTACCCTAAACTGAACCGTAACCCTAAAACTAACCCGAGCCCTAACCCTAACCCTAAACCTAAACCTAACCCGAACCCTAACCCTAACCCTAACCTGAACCCGAACCCTAACCCTAACACGAAAACTAACCCCTAACCCTAACCCGAACCCGACCCTAACCCGAAACCTGTCCCTAACTCTAACCCGAACCCGAAACCTAACCCGAACCCTAACCCTAACCCTAACCCGAAACCTAACCCTAACCCGAACCCTAAACCGAACCCTGACCCGAACCCACCCCTAACCCTAACCAGAACCCTAACCCGAACCCTAACTCTAACCCGAACCCGAACCCTAAACCTAACCCTAACCCAAACCC
>JAVLSZ010000008.1:78457500-78470000 GCA_032313775.1 Urocyon cinereoargenteus
CGAACCCTAACCATAACCCTAACCCGAACCGAAACCCGAACCCTAACCCTAACACTAACCCGAACCCTAAACCTAAACCTAACCCCTAACCCTAACCCGAACCTTAACCCTAACCCGAACCCTAACCCTAAACCTAAACCTCACCCTAACCCGAACCCGAACCCTAACCCGAACCCTACCCCTAACCCTAATCCGAACCCTAACCCTAACCCTAACCCTAACCCGAACCCGAACCCGAACCCTAACCCTAACCGGAACCCAAACCCTAACCCTAAAACGAACCCTAACCCTAACCCGAACCCTAACCCTAACCCGAACACTAACCCTAACCAGAACCCGAACCCGAACCCGAAACCTAACCCTAACTCTAACCCGTACCTTAACCCAAACCCGAACCCTAACCCTAACCCTAACCCGAACCATAACCCTAACCCTAACCCAAACCCTAACCGGAACCCTACCCCTAACCCTAATTCGAAACCTAACCCTAACCCTAACCCTAAACCTAAACCGAACCCGAACCCGAACCCTAACCCTAACCGGAACCCGAACCCTAACACTAACCCGAACCCTAACCATAATCCGAACCCTAACCCTAACCCGAAACCGAACCCTAACCAGAACCCGAACCCGAACCCGAAACCTAACCCTAACTCTAAACTGAAACCTAACCCTAAACCGAACCCTAACCCTAACCCTAACCCGAACCCTAACCCTAACCCTAACCCGAACCCTAACCCTAAACCGAACCCTAAACCTAACCCGAACCAGAACCCGAACACTAACCCTAACCCGAACCCTAACCCTAACCCTAACCTGAATCCTAACCCTAACCTTAATGCGAACCCTAACCCGAACCTTTACCCTAACCCTCACCCTAACCCAAACCCTAACCCTAACCCTAACCAAAATCCTAACCCTAACCCTAACCCGAACCCTAAAACTAACCCTAAACCTAACCCTAACCCTAACCCGAACCCTAACCCTAAACCTAACCCTAACCCTAACCCGAACCCTAACCCGAACACTAACCCTAACCCTAACCCTAACCCTAACCCGAACCTGAACCCTAACCCTAACCCTAACCCGAACCCGAACCCTAACCCTAACCCGAAACCTAACCTGAACACTAACCCTTACCCTAACCCGAACCCTAACCCTAACCCGAACTCTAACCCGAACCCTAAACCGAACCCTAACCCAAACCCGAACCCGAACCCTAACCCTACCCCTAAACCGAACCCTAACCCGAACCCTCGCCCTAACCCTAACCCGAACCCTAACCCTAACGCAAACCCAAACCCTAACCCGAACCCTAACCCTAACCCTAACTCTACCCGAACCCTAAACATAAACCTAACCCTTACCCTAACCCTAACCCTAACCCTACCCCGAATCCTAACCCGAACCCTAACCCTAACCCTAACCCTAACACTAACCCGAACTCTAACCCTAACCCTAACCCGAACCCGAACCCTAAACCGAAACCTAACCCTAACCCTAACCCGAACCCGAACCCTAACCCGAACCCGAACCCTAAACCGAACCCTAACCCGAACCCTAAACCGAACCCTAACGCTAACCCTAAACCTAAACCTAACCCTAACCCTAACCCTAACACGAACCCTAACCCTAACCCTAACCCGAAACCTAACCCTAACCCTAACCCGAACCCTAACCCAAACCCTAAACCTAACCCTATCCTGAACACTAACCCCTAACCTGAACCCGAACCCGAACCCTTACCCGAACCCGAAACCTTACCCTAAACCTAACCCGAACCCGAACCCGAACCCTAACGCGAACCCGAACCTGAACCCTAACCCTAACCCTAACCCGAACCCTAACACTAACCCTAACACTAACCCTAACCCGAACCCTAACCCTAACCCTAACTCTAACCCTAAACCTAACCCTAACCCGAACCCTAACCCTAAACCTAACCCGAACACTAACCCGAACCCTAACCCGAACCCTAACCCTAACCCGAACCCTAACCCTAACCCGAACCCTTACCCTAACCCGAACCCTAAACCTAACCCTAACCCGAACCTAACCCGAACCCTAACCCGAACCCTAACCCTAACCCTAACCCGAACCCTAACCCGAACCCTAACCCTAACCCTAACCCGAACCCTAACCCTAACCCTAACCCTAACCCTAACCCTAACCCTAACCCCTAACTCTAACAGTAACCCTAACCCTAACCCTAAAACCTAACCCTAACCCTTACCCTAACCCTAACCCTAACCCGAACCCTAACCCTAAACCTAAACCGAACCCTAACCCTAACCTTAACCCTAAACCTAACCCGAACCGTAACCCTAACCCTAACCCTATCCCTAACCCCTAAACCTAACCGGAACCCTAACCTTAAACCTAACACTAACCCTAACACTAACCCAAAACCTAACCCTAACCCTAACCCTAACCCGAACTCTATCCCTAAACCTAACCCTAACCCTAACCCTGACCCTAACCCGAATCCTAAACCTAACCCTAACCCTAAACCTAAACGGAACCCGAACCCTAACCCTAACCCTAACCCGAACCCTAACCCTAACCCGAAACCTAACCTTAACCCGAACCCTAACCCTAACCAGAACCCGAACCCGAACCCGAAACCTAACCCTAACTCTAAACTGAACCCTAACCCTAAACCGAACCCTAAACCTAACCCTAACCCTAACCCTAACCCTAACCCGAACCCTAACCCTAACCCGAACCCTAAACCTAACCCGAACCAGAAACCGAACCCTAACCCTAACCCGAACCCTAAACCAAACCCTAACCCTAACCCGAACACTAACCCAACCACGATCCCTAACCCGAACCAGAACCCTAACCCTAACCCGAACCCGAAACCTAACACTAACCCGAACCCGAACCCTAACCCTAACCCGAACCCTAAACCTAAACCTAACCCGAACCCTAACCCTAACCCGAACCCTAACCCTAACCCTAACCCGAATCCTAACCCTAACCTTAATGCGAACCCTAACCCGAACCTTTACCCTAACCCTTACCCTAACCCAAACCCTAACCCTAACCCTAACCAAAACCCTAACCCTAACCCTAACCCGAACCCTAAAACTAACACTAAACCTAACCCTAACCCTAACCCGAACCCTAACCCTAAACCTAACACTAACCCTAACCCTAACCCTAACCCGAACCCTAACCCGAACCCTAACCCTAACCCTAACCCTAACCCTAACCCGAATCCTAACCCTAACCCTAACCCGAACCCGAACCCTAACCCGAAACCTAACCCGAACCCTAACCCTTACCCTAACCCGAACCCTAACCCTAACCCGAACTCTAACCCGAAACCTAACCCGAACCCTAACCCGAAATCGAACCCGAACCCTAACCCTACCCCTAAACCGAACCCTAACCCGAACCCTCGCCCTCACCCTAACCCGAACCCTAACCCTAACGCTAACCCAAACACTAACCCGAACCCTAACCCTAACCCTAACTCTAACCCGAACCCTAAACCTAAACGTATACCTTACACTAACCCTAACCCTAACCCTACCCCGAATCCTAACCCGAACCATAACCCTAACCCTAACCCTAACCCGAACCGTAACCCTAACCCTAACCCGAACCCGAACCCTAAAACGATACCTAACCCTAACCCTAACCCGAACCCTAACCCTAACCCGAACCCGAAACCTAACCCTAACCCGAACCCTAACCCTAACCCTAACCCGAACCCTAAACCGAACCCTAACCCGAACCCTAAACCGAAACCTAACGATAACCCGAAACCTAAACCTAACCCTAACCCTAACCCTAACATGAACCCTAACCCTAACCCTAACCCGAACCCTAACCCTAACCCTAACCCGAACCCTAACCCGAACCCTAACCCTAAACCTATCCTGAACACTAACCCCTAACCCGAACCAGAACCCGAACCCTTACCCGAACCCGAACCCTAACCCGAACCCGAACCCGAACCCGAACCCTAACCCGAACCCGAACCCGAAACCTAACCCTAACCCTAACCCGAACCCTAACACAAACCCTAACACTAACCCTAAACCGAACCATAACCCGAACCCTAACCCTAACCCGAACCCTAACCCTAACCCTAACTCTAACCCTAAACCTAACCCTAACCCGAACCCTAACCCTCACCCTAACCCGAACACTAACCCGAACCCTAACCCGAACCCTAACCCTAACCCGAACCCTAACCCTAACCCGAACCCTAACCCTAACCCGAACCCTAACCCTAACCCTAACCCGAACCTAACCCGAACCCTAACCCGAACCCTAACCCTAACCCTAACCCGAACCCTAACCCGAACCCTAACCCTAACCCTAACCCGAAACCTAACCCTAACCCTAACCCTAACCCCTAACCCTAACGGTAACCCTAACCCTAACCCTAAAACCTAACCCTAACCCTTACCCTAACCCTAACCCTAACCCGAACCCTAACCCGAACCCTAAACCTAACCCGAACCCGAACCCTAAACCTAACCCTAACCCAAACCCTAAACCGAACCCTAACCCGAACCCTAACCCTAACCCTAACCCTAACCCTAACCCGAACCCTAACCCTAACCCGAAACCTAACCCGAACCCTAACCCTAACCCTAACCCGAACCCTAACCCGAACCCTAACCCTAACCCTAACACTAACCATAACCCCTAACCCTAACCCGAACCCTAACCCTAACCCTAAACCTAACCCTAATCCGAACCCTAACCCTAACCCTAAACCAAAATCAAACCCTAACCCTAACACGAACCCTAACCCTAAACCTAAACCTAACACTAACCCTAACCCTAACCCTAACCCGAACCCTAACCCGAACCCAAACCCTAAGCCTAAACCTAACCCTAAACCGAACCCTAACCCGAACCCTAACTCGAACCCTAACCCGAACGCTAACCCGAACCCTAAACCGACCCCTAAACCGAATCCTAACCCTAACCCTAACCAGAACCCTAACCCGAACACTAATCCTAACCCGAACCCGAATCCTAACCCAGGCCCTAACCCAAAACCTAACCCGAACCCTAAACCTAACCCTAACCCTAACCCTAACCCGAAACCTGACCCTAACCCAAACCGAACCCTAACCCCTAAACCGAACCCGAACCCTAACCCGAACCTGAACCCTTACCCTACCCCGAACCCGATCCCAAACCATAACCCTAACCCTCACCCGAACCCTAACCCTAACACTAACCCTAACTCTAACCCGAACCCGAACCCTAACCCTAACCCGAACCCTAACCCGAACCCTAACCCTAACACTAACCCGAACCCTAACCCGAATCTAACCCTAACCTGAACCCGAAACCTAACCCTAACCCTAAACCAAACCCTAACCCGAACCCTAACCCTAACCCTAAACCTAACCCGAACCCTAACCCCTAAACCGAACCCGAACCCGTACCCTAACCCGAACCCGAACCCTAACCCTACCCCGGACCCGAACCCAAAACATAACCCTATCCCTAACGCGAACCCAAACCCTAACCTGAACCCTAACCCTAACCCGAACCCTAACCCGAACCCTAACCCGAGCCCTAACCCTAACCCTAACCCTAACTCGAACCCTAACCCTAACCCGAACCCTAACCCTAACCGTAACCCGAACCCTAACCCGAACCATAACCCTAACCCTAACCCTAACACTAACCCGAACCCTAACCCTAACCCTAACCCTAACCCTAAACCGAACTCTAAACCTAACCCTAACCGGAACCCTAACCCTAACCCTAACCCGAACCCGAACACTAAGCACTTACCCGAATCCTAACCCTAACCCGAACCCTAACCCGAACCCTAAACCTAACCCTAACCCCGAACCCGAACCCTAACCCTAACCCTAACCCTAACCCGAACCCTAACCGTACCCAAACCCTAACCCTAACCCGAACCCGAACCCTAACCCTAACCCTAAACCTAACCCTACCCCTAAACCGAACCCTAACACGAACCCTAACCCTAACCCGAACCCGAACACTAAGCCCTTACCCGAATCCTAACCCTAACCCGAACCCTAACCCGAACCCGAACCCTAACCCTAACCCTAAACCGAACCCTAACCCTAACCCTAACCCTTACCCAAAACCGAACCCTAACCCGAACCCTACCCCTAACCCTAAACCGAACCCTAACCCTAACCCGAACCCTAACCCTAACCCTAACCCTAACCCGAACCCTAACCCTAACCCTAACCCAAACCCTAATCCGAAACCTAACGCGAACCCTAACCCTAACCCTAACCCCAACCCTATCCCGAACCTTAAGCCTAACCCTAACCCGAACCCTAACCCTAACACTAACCCTAACCCGAACCCTAACCCGAACCCCTAACCCTAACCCTAACCCTAACCCGAACCCTAACCCTAAGCCTAACCCTAACCCTAACCCTAACCCGAACCCTAACCCTAACCCTAAACCTAACCCTAACCCAAAACCTTACCCGAACCCTAAACCTAAGCCTAACCTTAACCCTAACCCTAACCCGAACCCTAACCCTAACCCGAACCCGAACCCTAACCCCTAACCCGAACCCGAAACCGAACCCTAACCGAACCCGAGCCCTAACCCTAAACCGAACCCGAAACCGAACCATAACCCTAACCCTAAACCGAACACTAACCATAACCCTAACCCTAACCCGAACCCTAACCCTAACCCTAACCCTAACCCGAACCCAAACCCAAACCCGAATCCTAACCCGAAACCTAACCCTAACCCGAACCCTACCCCAAACCCGAACCCTAAACCGAACCCCTAACCCTAACCCTAACCCTAACACTAACCCGAACCCTAACCCTAACCCGAACCCTAACCCGAACCACAACCCTAACCCGAACCCTAACCCGAACCCTAACCCGAACCCTAACCCTAACCCTAACACGAATCCTAACCCTAACCCCGAACGCGAACCCTAACCCTAACCCTAACCCGAACCCTAACCTTAACCCTAACCCGAAAGCTAACCCTAACACCGAACCCTAACCCTAACCCGAAACCTAACCCTAAACCGACCCTAACCCTAACCCTAAACTCACCCTAACCCTAAACCTAACCCTAACCCTAACCCGAACCCTAACCCTAAACATAACCCTAACCCTAACCCTAACCCTAACCCTAAACCTAACCCGAACCCTAACCCGAACCCTAACCCTAACCCTAAACCTAACCCTAACCCGAAACTTAACCCTAACCCTAAACCTAACCCTAACCCTAACCCGAACCCTAACCCTAACCCTAACCCGAACCCGAACCCTAACCCGAACCCGAACCCTAACCCGAACCCTAACCCTAACCCTAACCCGAACCCTAACCCTAACCCGAACCCTAACCCGAAACCAAACCCTAACTCTAACCCTAAACCTAACCCTAACCCGAACCCAAACCCTAACCCTAACCCGAACCCGAACCCTAACCCGAACCCGAACCCTAACCCGAACCCTAACCCTAACCCTAACCCCAACCCTAACACTATCCCTAACCCTCACCCGAACCGTAACACTAACCCTAACCCTAAACCTAAACCGAAGCCGAACCCTAACCCGAACCCTACCCCTAACCCTAAACCGAACCCTAACCCTAACCGTAACCCTAACCCGAACCCTAACCGTAACCCCAACCCGAACCCGAACCCGAACCCTAACACTAACCCGAACCCTAACCCTAACCCGAAACCTAAACCTAACCCTAAACCGAACCCTAACCCTAACCCAAACCCGAACCCTAACCCTAACCATAACCCTAACCCTAACCCGAACCCGAACCCGAAACCTAACCCTAACCCGAACCCTAACCCAAACCCGAACCCTAACCTGAACCCTAACCCTAACCCGAACCCGAACCCGAACCCCTACCGGAACCCGAACCCTAACCCTAACCCGAACCCTAACCATAACCCTAACCCGACCCCTAACCCAACCCTAACCCTAACCCGAACCCTAACCCTAAACCTAACCCTAACCCTAACACCTAACTCTAACCCGAAACCTAACCCTAACCCTAACTCTAACCCTAATCCGAACCCTAACCCTAACCCTAACCCTAACTCGAAACCTAACACTAAACCTAACCCTAACCCTAACCCTAACTCTAAACCTAAACCTAACCCTAACCCGAACCCTAACCCTAACCCGAACCCGAACCCTAACCCGAACACGAACCCGAACCCTAACCCGAACCCTAACCCTAACCCTAACCCGAACCCGAACCCTAACACGAACCCTAACCCGAACCCTAACCCGAACGCTAACCCGAACCCTAAACCGAAACCTAACCCGAACCCTAACCGTAACCCTAACCCGAACCCTAACCCGAACCCTAACCCTAACCCGAACCCGAACCCTAACACTAACCCTAACCCAAACCGTAACCCGAACCCTAACCCTAACCCTAACCCAAACCCGAACCCTAACCCTAAACCTAACCCACACCCAAACCCCTAACCCGAACCCGAACCCGAACCCTAACCGGAACCCGAACCCTAACCTTACCCAGAACCCGAACCCAAACCATAACACAAACCCTAACCCGAACCCTAACCCTAACCCTAACCCTAACCCGAACCCTAACCGGAACCCTAACCCTAACCCTAACCCCAACCCTAACCCTAACCCTAACCCTCACCCGAACCCTAACACTAACCCTAACCCTAAACATAAACCGAAGCCGAACCCTAACCCGAACCCTACCCCTAACACTAATCAGAACCCTAAACCTAACCCTAACCCTAACCCGAACCCTAACCGTAACCCCAACCCGAACCCGAACCCGAACCCTAACACTAACCCGAACCCTAACCCTAACCCGAACCCTAACCCTAACCATAACCCGAACCCTAACCCTAACCCAAACCCGAACCCTAACCCTAACCATAACACTAACCCTAACCCGAAACCGAAACCGAACCCTAACCTAACCCGAACCCTAACCCAAACCCGAACCCTAACCTGAACCCTAACCCTAACCCGAACCCGAACCCGAACCCTAACCGGAACCCGAACCCTAAACCTAACCCGAACCCTAACCATAACCCTAACCCGAACCCTAACCCAATCCTAACCCTAACCCGAACCCTAACCCTAAACCTAACCCTAACCCTAACACCTAACTCTAACCCGAAGCCTCACCCTAACCCTAACCCTAACCCTATTCCGAACCCTAACCCTAACCCTAACCCTAACTCGAAACCTAACCCTAAACCTAACCCTAACACTAACACTAACTCTAACCCTAACCCTAACCAGAACCCTAACCAGAACCCTAACCCTAACTCTAACCCTAAACCTAACCCTAACCCGAACCCTAACCCTAACCCTAACCCGAACCCGAACCCTAACCCGAAACCTAACCCGAACTCTAAACCGAACCCTAACCCGAAACCTACCCCTAACCCTAACCCGAACACTTACCCGAAACCTAACCCGAAACCTAACACTAACCCTAACCCAAACCATAACCCGAACCCTAACCCTAAACCTAACCCTAACCCTAACCCGAACCCGAACCCTAACCCTAACCCTAACCCGAAACCTAACACTAACCCTAACCCAAACCGTAACCCGAACCCTAACCCTAACCCTAACCCAAACCCGAACCCTAACCCGAAACCGAACCCTAACCCTAACCCGAAACCGAACCCTAACCCTAACCCGAACCCGAACCCTAACCCTACACCGAACCCTAACCCTAACCCTAACCCGAACCCTAATCATAACCCTAACCCTAACCCGAACCCTAACCCGAACCCTAACCCTAACCCTAACTCGAAGCCTAACCCTTACCCTAACCCTAAACCTAACCCGAACCTTAACCCTAACCCTAACCCCTAACCTTAACACTAAACCTAACCTTAACCCGAACCCTAACACTAACCCTAACCCTAAACCTAAACCGAAGCCGAAACCTAACCCGAAACCTACCCCTAACCCTAATCCGAATCCTAACCCTAACCCTAACCCTAACCCGAACCCTAACCCTAACACTAAACCGAACACTAACACTAACCCTAACCCTAAACCGAACCCTGACCCTAACCCGAACCCTAACCCAACCCCGAACCCTAACACGAACCCGAACCCGAAACCTAACCCGAACCCTAACCCTAACCCTGACCCTAACTCTAACCCTTACCCTAAATCTAACCATAACCCTAACCCTAACCCTAACCCTAACCCGAACCCTAACCGGAACCCTAACCCTAACTCTAACCCTAACCCTAAACCTAACGCTAACCCGAACCCTAACCCTAACCCAAACCGAACCCGAACCCTAACCCGAACCCAAACCCTAACCCGAACCCTAACCCTAACCCTAACCCGAACCCTAACACTAACCGGAACCCTAACCCGAACCCTAACCCGAACCCTAACCCGAACCCTAACCCGAACCCTAAACCGAACCCTAACACGAATCCTAACCTTAACCCTAACCCGAACCCTAACCCGAACCCTAACCCTAACCCTAACACCGAACCCGAACCCTAACCCTAAACCTAACCCGAACCCGAACCCTAACACCTTAACCGAATCCTAACCCTAACATGAACCCTAACCCGAACCCAAACCCTAACCCTAACCCCGAACCCGAACCCTAACCCTAACCCTAACCCTAAACCTAACCCGAACCCTAACCCGAACCCTGACCCGAACCCGAACCTAAACCTAACCCGATCCGGAAACCGAACCCTAACCCTAACCCTAACCGGAACCCTAACCCTAACCCGAACCCTAACCCTATCCCTAACCCTAACCCGAACCCTAACCCGAACCTTAACCCTAACCCTAACCCGAACCCTAAACCTAACCCGAACCCTAAACCGAACCCTATCCCAAAACCTAACCCTAAACCGAACCCGAACCATAACCCTAACCCTAACCCAAACCCTAACCCTAACCCGAAACCTAACCCCAACCCGAACCCTAACCGAACCCGAACCCTAACCCTAACCCGAACCCGAACCTTAACCCTAACCCGAACCCTAACCCTAACCCTAACCTGAACCCTAAACCTAAACCTAACAGGAACCCTAATATTAACCCGAACCCTAACCCTAAACCTAACCCGAATCCTAACCCTAACCCTAACCCGAACCCTAACCCGAACCCTAACCCTAACCCTAACCTTAACCCAAACCCTAACCCTAAACCGAACCTAACCCTAAACCTAATCCGAACCCTAACCCTAACCCTAACACGAACCCGAACCCGAACCCTAATCCTAACCCTAACCCGAACCCTAACCCTAACCCGAACCCTAACCCTAACCCTAACCCAAACCCTAAACCTAAACCTAACCCGAACCCTAACCCTAAACCTAACCCGAACCCTAACCCTAACCCGAACCCTAACACGAACCCTAACACTAACCCGAACCCTAACCCTAACCCTAACCCTAACCCGAAGTGTAACACTAACCCTAACCCCGAACCCTAACCCTAACCCTAAACCTAAACCGAACCCTAACCCTAACCCTAACCCTAACCCGAACCCGAACCCGAACCCTAACACGAACCCTACACCTAACCCTAAACCGAACCCTAACCCTAACCCGAACCCTAACCCTAACACTAACCCTAACCCGAACCCTAACCCTAACCCTAACCCTAACCCGAACCCTAACCCTAACCCTAACCCTAACCCGAACCCGAACCCTAACCCTAACCCTAACCCGAACCCTAAACCTAACCCGAACCCTATCCCTAAACCTAACCCGAACCCTAACCCTACCCTAACCCTAACCCTAACCCAAACCCTAACCCTAACCCTAACCCCTAACCCTAACCCTAACCCTAACGCGAACCCTAACCCTAACCCTAACCCTAACCCGAACCTGAACCCTATCCCGACCCTACTGCTAACCCTAATCCGAACCCTAACCCTAACCTTAACCCTAACATTAACCCTAACCCTAACCCGAACCCTAACCCGAACCATAACTCGAAACCTAACCCTAACCCGAACCCTAACCCGAACCCGAACCCTAACCCTATACCTAACCCTAACCCGAACACTAACCCTAACCCGAAACCGAAACCTAAACCTAACCCTAACCCTAACCCTAACCCTAACCCCAATGCTAACCCTAACCCTAACCCTAAACCTAACCCGAACCCTAACCCTAAACCTAACCCTAACCTTAACCGTAACCCGAACACGAACCCTAACCCTAACCCCTAACCCGAACCCTAACCCTAATCCGAACCCTAACCCTAACCCGAACCATAACCCTAACCCTAACCCGAACCCGAACCCGAACCCTAAACCTTACCCTAACTCTAACCCGAACCCTAACCCTAACCCTAACCCGAACCCTAACCCTAACCCTAACCCTAACCTTAACCCGAAACCTAAACCTAACCCCTATACCTAACCCTAGGCTTAACCCGAAACCTAACCCTAACCCTAACCCGAACACTAACCCTAACCGTAACCCTAACACTAACCAGAAGTGTAACCCTAACCCTAACCCCGAACACTAACCCTAACCC
>JAVLSZ010000008.1:78485000-78505000 GCA_032313775.1 Urocyon cinereoargenteus
ACCCTAACTCGAACCCTAACCCTAACCCGAACCCTAAACCGAACCCGAACCCTAACCCTAAACCTCACACTAACCCTAAACCTAACCCGAACCCTAACCCTAACCCTAACCCGAACCCTAACCTAACCCTAACCCTAACCCTAACCCGAACCCTAACCCTAACCCGAACCCTAACCCGAACCCTAACCCTAACCCGAAACCTAACCCGAACCCTAACCCGAAACTTAAACCGAACCCGAACCCTAACCCTAACCCGAACCCGAACACGAACCCGAACCCTAACCCGAATCCGAACCCTAAACCTAACCCTAACCCGAACCCGAAACCTAACCCGAACCCTAACCCTAACACGAACCCTAAACCTAACCCAAACCCTAGACCGAACCCGAACCCTAACCCTAACCCGAACCCTCACCCGAACCCTAACCCTAAACCTAACATTAACCCAAACCTTAACCCTAACCCTAACTCGAAACTAACACTAACCCTAACCCGAAACCTAACCCTAACCCTAACCCGAACCCGAACCCGAAACCTAACCCTAACCCTAACCCGAACTCTAAACCTAACCCTAAACCTAACCCGAACCCGAACCGTAACCCTAACCCTAAACCTAACCCAAACCCTCACCCGAACCCTAACCCTAACCCGATCCCTAACCCTAACCCTAATTTTAAACCTAACTCCTAACGCTAACCCTAACCGTAACCCTAACCCTAATCCTAAAACTTAACCCTAACCCGACCCTAACCCTAAACCTAACCCGAACCCTAACCCTAACCCTAACCCTAACCCTAAACCTAACCCGAACCCTAACCCTAACCCTAACACTAACCCTAAACCTAACCCCTAACCCTAACACGAACCCTAACCCAAACCCGAACCCTAACCCGAAACCGAACCCTAACCCTAACCCGAAACCGAACCCTAACCCTAACCCGAACCTAAACTCTAACCCTACCCCGAACCATAACCCTAACCCTAACCCTACCCGAACCCTAACCATAACCCTAACCCTAACCCTAACCCTAACCCTAACCCTAACCCGAACCCTAACCCTAACCCTAACCCGAAGCCTAACCCTAACCCTAACCCTAACCCTAAACCTAACCCGAACCCTAACCCTAACCCTAACCCCTAACCCTAACACTAACCCTAAACCTAACCCGAACCCTAACACTAACCCTAACCCTAAACCTAAACCGAAGCCGACCCTAACCCGAACCCTACCCCTAATCTAATCCGAACCCTAACCCTAACCCTAACCCTAAAACCTAAACCTAACCCTAACCCAAACCCTAACCCTAAACCTAACCCGAACCCTAACCCTAACCCGAACCCTAACACTAACCCGAACCCTAACCCTAACCCTAACCCCAACCCGAAGTGTAACCCTAACCCTAACCCCGAACCCTAACCCTAACCCTAAACCTAAACCGAACACTAACCCTAACCCTAACCCTAACCCTAACCCGAACCCGAACCCTAACGCGAACCCTAACCCTAACCCTAATCGTATCCCGAACCTTAAACCTAACCCTAACCCGAAACCTAACCCTAACCCTAACCCTAACCCTAACCCGAACCCAAACCCTAACCCTAACCCTAACCCGAACCCTAACCCTAACCCTAACCCTAACCCTAACCCTAACCCTAACCCGAACCCTAACCCGAACCCTAACCCGAACCCTAACCCTAACCCTAACCCTAACCCGATCCCTAACCCTAACCATAACCCTAAACCTAACCCTAACCCGAACCCTAACCCTAACCCTAACCCGAACCCTAACCCTAAGAGTAACCCTAACCCTAAACCGAACCCTAACCCTAACCCTAACCCCTAACCCTAACCCTAACCCTAACGCGAACCCTAACCCTAACCCTAACCCTAACCCGAACCCGAACCCTAAACCGAACCCTACAGCTAACCCTAATCCGAACCCTAACCCTAACCTTAACCCTAACCTTAACCCTAACCCTAACCCGAACCCTAACCCGAACCCTAACCCTAACCCTAACCCTAACCTTAACCGTAACCCGAACACGAACCCTAACCCTAACCCCTAACCCGAACCCTAACCCTAATCCGAACCCTAACCCTAACCCGAACCCTAAACCTAACCCTAACCCGAACCCGAACCCGAACCCTAACCCTAAACCTAACTCTAACCCGAACCCTAACCCTAACCCTAACCCGAACCCTAACCCTAACCCTAACCCTAACCTTAACCCGAAACCTAACCCTAACCCCTATACCTAACCCTAAGCTTAACCCGAACCCTAACCCTAAACCTAACCCGAACACTAACCCTAACCGTAACCCTAACCCTAACCCGAAGTGTAACCCTAAACCTAACCCCGAACCCTAAACCTAACCCTAACCCTAAACCGAACCCTAACCCTAACCCTAACCCTAACCCTAACCCTAACCCGAAACCGAACCCTAACCCGAACCCTACCCCTAACCCTAATCCGAACCCTAACCCTAACACTAACCCTAAAACCTAAACCTAACCCTAACCCAAACCCTAACCCTAAACCTAACCCGAACCCTAACCCTAAACCTAACCCGAACCCTAACCCTAACCCGAACCTTAACACGAACCCTAACACTAACCCGAAACCTAACCCTAACCATAACCCTAACCCGAAGTGTAACACTAACCCTAACCCCGAACCCTAACCCTAACCCTAAACCTAAACCGAACCCTAACCCTAACCCTAACCCTAACCCTAACCCGAACCCGAACCCTAACGCGAAACCTAACCCTAACCCTAATCCTATCCCGAACCTTAACCCTAACCCTAACCCGAAACCTAACCCTAACCCTAACCCTAACCCTAACCCGAACCCAAACCCTAACCCTAACCCTAACCCGAACCCTAACCCTAACCCTAACCCTAACCCGAACCCTAACCCGAACCCTAACCCGAACCCTAAACCTAACCCGAACCCGAACCCTAAACCGAACCCTAACTCGAAACCTAACCCTAACCCGAACCCTAACCCGAACCCGAACCCTAACCCGAAACCGAAACCTAAACCTAACCCTAACCCTAACCCTAACCCTAACCCCAACTCTAACCCTAACCCTAAACCTAACCCTAACCCGAACCCTAACCCTAACCCTAACCCTAACCTTAACCGTAACCCGAACATGAACCCTAACCCTAACCCCTAACCCGAACCCTAACCCTAATCCGAACCCTAACCCTAAACCGAACCCTAACCCTAACCCTAACCCGAACCCGAACCTGAACCCTAACCCTAACCCTAACTCGAACCCGAACCCTAACCCTAACCCGAACCCTAACCCTAACCCTAACCCTAACCTTAACCCGAAACCTAACCCTAACCCCTATACCTAACACTAAGCTTAACCCGAACCCTAACCCTAACCCTAACCCGAACACTAACCCTAACCGTAACCCTAACCCTAACCCGAAGTGTAACCCTAACCCAAACCCCAAACCCTAACCCTAACCCTAACCCTAAACCGAACCCTAACCCTAACCCTAACCCTAACCCTAACCCGAAACCGAACCCTAACACGAACCCTACCCCTAACCCTAATCCGAACCCTAACCCTAACCCGAACCCTAACCCTAACCCTAACCCTAATCCGAACCCTAACTCTAACCCTAACCCTAACCCGACCCCTAATCCGAAACATAACGCGAACCCTAACCCTAACCCTAACCCCAACCCTATCCCGAACCTTAACCCTAACCCTAACCCGAACCCTAACCCTAACACTAACCCTAAACCGAACCCTAACCCGAACCCCTAACCCTAACCCTAACCCTAACCCGAACCCTAACCCTAAGCCTAACCCTAACCCTAACCCTAAACCGAGCCCTAACCCTAACCCTAAACCTAACCCTAACCCAAACCCTTACCCGAACCCTAAACCTAAGCCTAACCTTAACCCTAACCCTAACCCGAACCCTAACCCTAACCCTAACCCGAACCCTAACCCCTAACCCGAACCCGAAACCGAACCCTAACCCGAACCCGAGCCCTAACCCTAAACCGAACCCGAAACCGAACCATAACCCTAACCCTAAACCGAACACTAACCATAACCCTAACCCTAACCCGAACCCTAACCCTAACCCTAACCCTAACCCGAACCCTAACCCAAACCCGAACCCTAACCCGAACCCTAAACCTAACCCGAACCCTACCCCAAACCCGAACCCTAAACCGAACCCCTAATCATAACCCTAACCCAAACACTAACCCGAACCCTAACCCTAACCCGAACCCTAACCTGAACCACAACCCTAACCCGAACCCTAACCCGAACCCTAAACCTAACCCTAACACGAATCCTAACCCTAACCCCGAACGCGAACCCTAAACCTAACCCTAACCCGAACCCTAACCCTAACCCTAACCCGAAAGCTAACCCTAACCCCGAACCCTAACCCTCACCTGAAACCTAACCCTAAACCGACCCTAACCCTAACCCTAAACTGACCCTAACCCTAACCCTAACCCTAACCCTAACCCGAACCCTAACCCTAAACATAACCCTAACCCTAACCCTAACCCTAACCCTAAACCTAACCCGAAACCTAACCCGAACCCTAACCCTAACCCTAAACCTAACCCTAACCCGAACCTTAACCCTAACCCTAAACCTAACCCTAACCCTAACCCGAACCCTAACCCTAACCCTAACCCGAACCCGAACCCTAACCCGAACCCGAACCCTAACCCGAACCCTAACCCTAACCCTAACCCGAACCCTAACCCTAACCCGAACCCTAACCCGAAACCAAACCCTAACTCTAACCCTAAAACTAACCCTAACCCGAACCCTAACCCTAAGCCTAACCCGAAACCGAACCATAACCCGAACCCGAACCCAAACCCTAACCCGAAACCTAACCCTAACCCTAACCCTAAACCTAACCCGAACCCTAACCCTAACCCTAACTCCAACCCTAACACTAACCCTAACCCTCACCCGAACCCTAACACTAACCCTAACCCTATACCTAAACCAAAGCCGAACCCTAACCTGAACCCTACCCCTAAACCTAATCCGAACCCTAACCCTAACCCTAACCCTAACCCTAACCGTAACCCCAACCCGAACCCGAACCCGAACCCTAACACTAACCCGAACCCTAACCCTAACCCGAAACCTAAACCTAACCCTAACCCAAACCCTTACCCGAACCCTAAACCTAAGCCTAACCTTAACCCTAACCCTAACCCGAAACCTAACCCTAACCCTAACCCGAACCCTAACCCCTAACCCGAACCCGAAACCGAACCCTAACCCGAACCCTAACCCTAACCCTAACACGAATCCTAACCCTAACCCCGAACGCGAAACCTAACCCTAACCCTAACCCGAACCCTAACCCTAACCCTAACCCGAAAGCTAACCCTAACCCCGAACCCTAACCCTAACCTGAAACCTAACCCTAAACCGACCCTAAACCTAACCCTAAACTGACCCTAACCCTAACCCTAACCCTAACCCTAACCCGAACCCTAACCCTAAACATAACCCTAACCCTAACCCTAACCCTAACCTAAACCTTACCCGTACCCTAACCCGAAACCTAACCCTAACCCTAAACCTAACCCTAACCCGAACCTTAACCCGAACCCTAACCCGAACCCGAACCCTAACCCGAACCCTAACCCTAACCCTAACCCGAACCCTAACCCTAACCCGAACCCTAACCCGAAACCAAACCCTAACTCTAACCCTAAACCTAACCCTAACCCGAACCCTAACCCTAACCCTAACCCGAAACCAAACCCTAACCCGAACCCGAACCCAAACCCTAACCCGAACCCTAACCCTAACCCTAACCCTAACCCTAACCCGAACCCTAACCCTAACCCTAACCCCAACCCTAACACTAACCCTAACCCTCACCCGAACCCTAACACTAACCCTAACCCTAAACCTAAACCGAAGCCGAACCCTAACCCGAACCCTACCCCTAACCCTAATCCGAACCCTAACCCTAACCCTAACCCTAACCCGAACCCTAACCGTAACCCCAACCCGAACCCGAACCCGAACCCTAACACTAACCCGAACCCTAACCCTAACCCGAAACCTAACCCTAACCCTAACCCGAACCCTAACCCTAACCCAAACCCGAACCCTAACCCTAACCATAACCCTAACCTTAACCCGAACCCGAACCCGAACCCTAACCCTAACCCGAACCCTAACCCGATCCCTAACCCTAAACATAACCCTAACCCTAACCCTAACCCGAACCCTAACCCTAACCCTAACGCGAAACCTAAACCTAACAGTAACCCTAACTCTAACCCGAACCCTAACCCTAACCCTAATCCCTAACCCTAACCCTAACCCTAACGCGAATCCTAACCCTAACCCTAACCCTAAACCGAACCCGAACCCTAACCCGAACCCTACCCCTAACCCTAATCCGAACCCTAACCCTACCCTTAACACTAACCTTAACCCTAACCCTAACCCGAACCCTAACCCGAACACTAACTCGAAACCTAAACCTAACCCGAACCCTAACCCGAACCCGAACCCTAACCCTATACCTAACCCTAACCCGAACACTAACCCTAACCCGAAACCGAAACCTAAGCCTAACCCTAACCCTAACCCTAACCCTAACCCCAACTCTAACCCTAACCCTAACCCTAACCCGAACCCTAACCCTAATCCGAACCCTAACCCTAACCCGAACCCTAACCCTAACCCTAACCCGAACCCGAACCCGAACCATAACCCTAACCCTAACCCTAACTCTAACCCGAACCCTAACCCTAACCATAACCCGAACCCTAACCCTAACCCTAACCCTAACCTTAACCCAAAACCTAACCCTAACCCCTATACCTAACCCTAAGCTTAACCCGAACCCTAACCCTAACCCTAACCCGAACACTAACCCTAACCGTAACCCTAACCCTAACCCGAAGTGTAACCCTAACCCTAACCCCGAACCCTAACCCTAACCCTAACCCTAAACCGAACCCTAACCCTATCCCTAACCCTAACCCTTACACTAACCCTAACCCGAAACCGAACCCTAACCCGAACCCTACCACTAACACTAATCCGAACCCTAACCCTAACCCGAACCCTAACCCTAACCCTAACCCTAACCCGAACCCTAACCCTAACCCTAACCCGACCCCTAATCCGAAACCTAACGCGAACCCTAACCCTAACCCTAACCGCAACCCTATCCCGAACCTTAACCCTAACCCTAACCCGTACCCTAACCCTAACCCAAACCCGAACCCTAACCCGAACCCCTAACCCTAACCCTAACCCTAACCCGAACCCTAACACTAAGCCTAACCCTAACCCTAACCCTAACCCGAACCCTAACCCTAACCCTAACCCTAACCCTAACCCAACCCTTACCCGAACCCTAAACCTAAGCCTAACCTTAACCCTAACCCTAACCCGAACCCTAACCCTAACCCTAACCCGAACACTAACCCCTAACCCGAACCCGAAACCGAACCCTAACCCGAACCCGAACCCTAATCCTAAACCGAACCCGAACCCGAACCATAACCCTACCCCTAAACTGAACCCTAACCCTAACCCTAACCCTAACCCGAACCCTAACCCTAACCCTAACCCTAACCCGAACCCTAACACAAACCCGAACCCTAACCCGAACCCTAACCCTAACACGAACCCTAACCCAAACCCGAACCCTAACCCAAACCCGAACCCTAACCCTAACCCTAACCCTAACCCGAACCCTAACCCGAACCCTAACCCTAAACCTAACCCCCAACCCGAACCCTAACCCTAACCCTAACCCCAACCCGAACCCTAACCCGAACACTAAACCGAACCCGAACCCTAACCCTAACCCGAACCCGAACCCTAACCCTAACCCTAACCCGAACCCTAACCCAAACCCGAACCCTAACCCGAACCCCTAACCCTAACCCTAACCCTAACACTAACCCGAACCCTAACCCTAAACCGAACCCTAACCCGAACCACAACCCTAAGCCGAACCCTAACCCGAACCCTAACCCTAACCCTAACCCGAACCCTAAGCCTAACCCTAACCCGAAAGCTAACCCTAAACCCGAACCCTAACCCTAACCCGAAACCTAACCCTAAACCGACCCTAACCCTAACCCTAAACTGACCCTAACCCTAACCTGAAACCTAAACCTAACCCGAACCCTAACCCTAACCCTAACCATTACCCTAACCCCTAAACCTAACCCGAACCCTAACCCTAACCCTAACCCGAACCCTAACCCTAAACCTAACCCTAACCCTAACCCAACCCTAACTCGAAACCTAACCCGAAACCTAACCCTAACCCTAACCCGAACCGTAACCCGAACTCTAACCCGACCGTAACCCTAAACAGTAACCCTAACCCTAACCCGAAACCTAATCCTAAACCGAACCCGAAACCTAACCCTAACCCGAAACCTAACCAATAACCTAACCCGAACCCTAACCCGAACCCGAACCCTAACCAGATCCCGAACCCTAACCCTAAACCTAACCCTAACCCGAACCCTATCCCGATCCCTAACTCGAACCCTAACTCTAACCCGAACCCTAATCCGAACCCGAACCCTAACCCTAACCCTAAACCTAACCCTAACCCTAACCCGAACCCTAACACTAACCCTAACCCTAACTCGAACCCTAACCCGAAACCTAACCCTAACCCTAACCCTAAATCTAACCCTAACCCTAACCCGAACCCTAATTCGAAACCTAACCATAACTCTAAACCTAAACCTAACTCTAACCCGAAACCTAACCCTAACCCTAACCCGAACCCGAACCCTAACCCAAACCGAACCCTAACCCGAACCCTAACCCTAACCCTAACCCGAACCCTAACCCTAACCCGAAACCTAACCCGAAACCAAACCCTAACTCTAACCCTAAACCTAACCCTAACCCGAACCCTAACCCTAACCCAAACCCGAACCCGAACCCTAACCCGAACCCGAACCCTAACCCGAACCCGAACCCTAACCCTAACCCTAACCCTAACCCTAACCCGAACCCGAACCCTAACACGAACCCTAACCCGAACCCTAACCCGAACCCTAACCCGAACCCTAAACCGAACCCTAACCCGAACCCTAACCCGAACCCTAACCCTAACCCTAACCCGAACCCTAACACTAACCGTAACCCAAACCGTAACCCGAACCCTAACCCTAACCCTAACCCGAAACCGAACCCTAACCCTAACCCTAACCCACACCCTAACCCCTAACCCGAACCCGAACCCGAACCCTAACCGGAACCCGAACCCTAACCTTACCCCGAACCCGAACCCAAACCATAACCCAAACCCTAACCCGAACCCTAACCCTAACCCTAACCCTAACCCGAACCCTATCCCGAACCCTAACCCTAACCCTATCCCGAAGCCTAACCCTAACCCTAACCCTAAACCTAACCCGAACCCTAACCCTAACCCTAACTCCAACCCTAACACTAACCCTAAACCTAACCCGAACCCTAACACTAACCCTAACCCTAAACCTAAACCGAAGCCGAACCCTAACCCGAACCCTAACCCGAACCCTAATCCGAACCCTAACCCTAACCCTAACCCTAACCCGAACCCTAACCGTAACCCCAACCCGAACCCGAACCCGAACCCTAACACTAACCCGAAACCTAACCCTAACCCGAACCCTAACCCTAACCATAACCCGAACCCTAACCCTAACCCAAACCCGAACCCTAACCCTAACCATAACCCTAACCCTAACCCGAACCCGAACCCGAACCCTACCCTAACCTGAACCCTAACCCAAACCCGAACCCTAACCTGAACCCTAACCCTAACCCAAACCCGAACCCGAACCCTAACCGGAACCCGAACCCTAACCCGAACCCGAACCCTAACCCTATACCTAACCCTAACCCGAACACTAACCCTAACCCGAAACCGAAACCTAAACCTAACCCTAACCCTAACCCTAACCCTAACCCCAACTCTAACCCTAACCCTAACCCTAACCCTAACCCGAACCCTAACCCTAACCCTAACCCTAACCTTAACCGTAACCCGAACATGAACCCTAACCCTAACCCCTAACCCGAACCCTAACCCTAATCCGAACCCTAACCCTAACCCGAACCCTAACCCTAACCCTAACCCGAACCCGAACCTGAACACTAACCCTAACCCTAACTCGAACCCGAACCCTAACCCTAACCCGAACCCTAACCCTAACCCTAACCCTAACCTTAACCCGAAACCTAACCCTAACCCCTATACCTAACACTAAGCTTAACCCGAACCCTAACCCTAACCCTAACCCGAACACTAACCCTAACCGTAACCCTAACCCTAACCCGAAGTGTAACCCTAACCCAAACCCCAAACCCTAACCCTAACCCTAACCCTAAACCGAACCCTAACCCTAACCCTAACCCTAACCCTAACCCGAAACCGAACCCTAACACGAACCCTACCCCTAACCCTAATCCGAACCCTAACCCTAACCCGAACCCTAACCCTAACCCTAACCCTAATCCGAACCATAACCCTAACCCTAACCCTAACCCGACCCCTAATCCGAAAAATAACGCGAACCCTAACCCTAACCCTAACCCCAACCCTATCCCGAACCTTACCCTAACCCTAACCCGAACCCTAACCCTAACACTAACCCTAAACCGAACCCTAACCCGAACCCCTAACCCTAACCCTAACCCTAACCCGAACCCTAACCCTAATCCGAACCCTAACCCTAACCCTAAACCTAACTCGAAACCTAACCCTAAACCTAACCCTAACCCTAAATCTAACTCTAACCCTAACCCTAACCCGAACCCTAACCAGAACCCTAACCCTAACTCTAACCCTAAACCTAACCCTAACCCGAACCCTAACCCTAACCCTAACCCGAACCCGAACCCTAACCCGAACCCTAACCCTAACCCTAACCCGAACACTTACCCGAAACCTAACCCGAAACCTAACACTAAACCTAACCCAAACCATAACCCGAAACCTAACCCTAAACCTAACCCTAACCCTCACCCGAACCAGAACCCTAACCCTAATCCTAACCCAAACCTCACACTAACCCTAACCCAAACCGTAACCCGAACCCTAACCCTAACCCTAACCCAAACCCGAACCCTAACCCGAAACCGAACCCTAACCCTAACCCGAAACCGAACCCTAACCCTAACCCGAACCCGAACCCTAACCCTACACCGAACCCTAACCCTAACCCGAACCCTAACCATAACCCTAACCCTAACCCTAACCTTAACCCGAACCCTAACCCTAACCCTAACTCGAAGCCTAACCCTTACCCTAACCCTAAACCTAACCCGAACCCTAACCTTAACCCTAACCCCTAACCTTAACACTAAACCTAACCCTAACCCGAACCCTAACACTAACCCTAACCCTAAACCTAAACCGAATCCGAACCCTAACCCGAAACCTACCCCTAACCCTAATCCGAATCCTAACCCTAACGTTAACCCTAACACGAACCCTAACCCTAACACTAAACCGAACACTAACACTAACCCTAACCCTAAACCGAACCCTGAACCTAACCCGAACCCTAACCCAAACCCGAACCCTAACCCGAACCCGAACCCTAACGCTAACCCGAACCCGAACCCTAAACCTAACCCGAATCCTAACCCTAACCCTAACCCGAACCCTAACCCTAACCCTAAACCTAACCCAAACCCTAACCCTAAACCTAACCCGAACCCTAACCCTAAACCTAACCCGAACCCTAACCCTAACCCGAACCCTAACCCGAACCCTAACCCTAACCCTAACCCGAAACCTAACCCTAACCCTAATCCTAACCCTAAACCTAACCCGAACCCTAACACTAACACTAAACCTAACCCTAACCCTAACCCGAAACCTAACCCTAAATCGAACCCAAACACTAACCCTAACCCTAACTAACCCTAAACCCTAACCCTAACCCTAACCCTAACCCTAACCCTAACCCTAAAACCTAACCCTAACCCTAACCCTAACCCTAACCCGAACCCTAACCCTAACCCTAACCCGAACCCTAACGCTAACCCTAACCCTAACCCGAACCCTAACCCTAACCCTAACCCTAAACCTAACCCCTATCCCTAACCCGAAATCTAACCCTAACCCGAAACCTAACCCTAACCCTAACCCGAACCCTAACCCTAACACTAACCCTAACCCTAACTCGAACCCTAACCCGAACCCTAACCCAAAACCGAACCCTAACACGAACCCGAACCCTAAACCTAACCCGAACCCGAACCCTAACCCTAACCCGAATCCTAACCCTAACCCTAACCCGAACCCTAACCCTAACCCTAACCCTAACCCAAACCCGAACCCTAACCCGAAACCTAACCCTAAGCCTAACCCTAACCCTAACCCGAACCCTAACCCTAACCCTAACCCTAACACTAACCCTAACCCAAACACTTACCCGAACCCTAAACCTAAGCCTAACCCTAACCCTAACCCTAACCCTAACCCGAACCCTAACCCTAACCCGAACCCGAACCCTAACCCCTAACCCGAACCCGAAACCGAACCCTAACCCGAACCCGAACCCTACCCCTAACACGAACCCGAACCCGAACCATAACCCTAACCCTAAACCGAACCCTAAACCTAAACCTAAGCCTAACCTGAAACCTAACCCTAACACGAACCCGAACCCTAACCCCTACCCCGAACCCGAACCCTAACCCTAACCCTAAACCGAACACTAACCCTAACCCTAACCCGAACACGAACCCTAACCCTAACCCTTAACTGAACCCTAAACCTAACCCGAACCCTAACCCCAACCCCTAACCCTAACCCTAACCCTAACACTAACCCGAACCCTAACCCTAACCCGAACCCTAACCCGAACCACAACCCTAACCCGAACCTTAACCCGAACCCTAACCCGACCCCTAACCCTAACCCTAACACGAATCCTAACACTAACCCCGAACGCGAACCCTAAACCTAAACCTAACCCGAACCCTAACCCTAACCCTAACACGAATCCTAACACTAACCCCGAACGCGAACCCTAACCCTAAACCTAACCCGAACCCTAACCCTAACCCTAACCCGAAAGCTAACCCTAACCCCGAACCCTAACCCTAACCCCTAACCTAAACCTAAACCGACCCTAACCCTAACCCTAAACTGACCCTAACCCTAACCCTAACCCTAACCCTAAACCGAAACCTAACCCTAAACATAACCCTAACCCTAACCCTAACCCTAACCCTAACCCTAACCCGAACCCTAACCCGAACCCTAACCCTAACCCTAACACTAACCCTAACCCTAACCCTAACTCGAAACCTAACACTAAACCTAACCCTAACCCTAAACCTAACCCGAACAGGAACCCGAACCCTAACCTGAACCCGAACCCTAACCCTACCCCGAACCCGAACCCAAACCATAACCCTAAAACTAACCCGAACCCTAACCCTAAACCTAACCCGAACCCGAACCCTAACCCTAACCCGAACCCTAACCAGAACCATAACCCTAACCCTAACCCTAACACTAAACCTAACCCCAACCCGAACCCTAAACCTAACCTGAACCCTAACCCTAACCCTAACCCTAACCCTAAAACCTAACCCTAACCCTAACCCTAACCCGAACCCTAACCCTAACCCGAACCCTAACCCGAACCCTGACCCTAACCCGAACCCTAACCCGAACCCTAAACTGAAACTTAACCCGAACCCGAACCCTAACCCTAACCCGAACCCGAACCCGAACCCTAACCCGAACCCGAAACCTAACCCTAACCCTAACACGAACACGAACCCTAACCCGAACCCTAACCCTAACAAGAACCCTAAACCTAACCCGAACCCTAGCCCGAACTCGAACCCTAACCCTAACCCTAACCCGAACCCTAAACCTAACCCTAACCCTAACCCTAACCCGAACCCGAACCCTAACCCTAACACGATCCCTAACACGAAACCTAACCCTAACCCTAACATTAACCCGAACCCTAACCCTAACATTAACCCTAACCCTAACCCTAACCCGAACCCTAACCCGAACTCCTAACCCTAACCCTAACCCTAACCCGAACCCAAACCCTAACCCTAAACTGAACCCTAAACCTAACCATAACCCGAACCCTAACCCTAACACGAACCCTAACCCGAACCCGAACCCTAACCCTAACCCGAACCCGAACCCTAACCCTAACCCTAACCCTAACCCGAACCCTAACCCTAACCCTAAACCGAACCCTATCCCTAAACCTAACCCTAACCCTAAACCGAACCCTAACCCTAACCCTAACCCTAACCCTGACCCCTAACTCTAACCCGAAACTTAACCCTAACCCTAATCCTAACCCTAACCCGAACCCTAACCCTAACCCTAACCCTAACTCGAACCCTTACCCTAAACCTAACCATAACCCTAACCCTAACCCTAACCCTAACCCTAACCCGAACCTGAACCCTAACCCTAACCCTAACACTAACCCGAACCCTAACCCTAAACATAACCCTAACCCTAACCCTAACCCTAAACCTAACCCGAACCCTAACCCGAACCCTAACCCTAACCCTATAACTAACCCTAACCTGAACCTTAACCCTAACCCTAAACCTAACCCTAACCCTAACCCGAAACCTAAACCTAACCCGAACCCTAACCCTAACCCTAACCCTTACCCTAAACCCTAAACCTAACCCGATCCATAACCCTAACCCGAACCCTAACCCTAACCCTAACCCGAACCCTAACCCTAACCTAACCCTAACCCTAACGCAACCCTAACTCGAAACCTAAACCGAACCCTAACCCTAACCCTAACCCTAACCCGAACCGTAACCCGAACTCTAACCCGACCGTAAACCTCAACCGTAACCCTAACCCTAACCCGAAACCTAATCCTAAACCGAACCCGAAACCTAACCCTAACCCGAAACCTAACCAATAACCTAACCCGAAACCTAACCCGAACCCAAACCCTAACCCGATCCCGAACCCTAACCCTAAACCTAACCCTAACCCGAACCCTAACCCGATCCCTAACTCGAACCCTAACTCTAACCCGAACCCTAATCCGAACCCGAACCCTAACCCTAACCCTAAACCTAAACCTAACACTAACCCGAACCCTAACACTAACCCTAACCCTAACACGAACCCTAACCCGAAACCTAACCCTAACCCTAACCCTAAATCTAACCCTAACCCTAACCCGAACCCTAATTCGAAACCTAACCATAACTCTAAACCTAAACCTAACTCTAACCCGAAACCTAACCCTAACCCTAACACGAACCCGAACCCTAACCCAAACCCGAACCCTAACCCGAACCCTAACCCTAACCCTAACACGAACCCTAACCCTAACCCGAAACCTAACCCGAAACCAAACCCTAACTCTAACCCTAAACCTAACCCAAACCCGAACCCTAACCCTAACCCGAAACCGAACCCGAACCCTAACCCGAACCCGAACCCTAACCCGAACCCTAACCCTAACCCTAACCCTAACCCTAACCCGAACCCGAACCCTAACACGAACCCTAACCCGAACCCTAACCCGAACCCTAACCCGAACCCTAAACCGAACCCTAACCCGAACCCTAACCCGAATCCTAACCCTAACCCTAACCCGAACCCTAACACTAACCATAACCCAAACCGTAACCCGAAACCTAACCGTAACCCGAACCCGAACCCGAACCCTAACCCTAACCATAACCCACACCCTAACACCTAACCCGAACCCGAACCCGAACCCTAACCGGAACCCGAACCCTAACCTTACACCGAACCCGAACCCAAACCATAACCCAAACCCTAACCCGAACCCTAACCCTAACCCTAACCCTAACCCGAACCCTATCCCGAACCCTAACCCTAACCCTATCCCGAAGCCTAACCCTAACCCTAACCCTAAACCTAACCCGAACCCTAACCCTAACCCTAACCCCAACCCTAACACTAACCCTAAACCTCACCCGAACCCTAACACTAACCCTAACCCTAAACCTAAACCGAAGCCGAACCCTAACCCGAACCCTAACCCGAACCCTAATCCGAACCCTAACCCTAACCCTAACCCTAACCCGAACCCTAACCGTAACCCCAACCCGAACCCGAACCCGAAACCTAACACTAACCCGAAACCTAACCCTAACCCGAACCCTAACCCTAACCATAACCCGAACCCTAACCCTAACCCAAACCCGAACCTTAACCCTAACCATAACCCTAACCCTAACCCGAACCCGAACCCGAACCCTACCCTAACCCGAACCCTAACCCAAACCCGAACCCTAACCTGAACCCTAACCCTAACCCAAACCCGAACCCGAACCCTAACCGGAACCCGAACCCTAACCCTAACCCGAACCCTAACCATAACCCTAACCCGAACCCTAACCCAACCCTAACCCTAACCCGAGCCCTAACCCTAAACCTAACCCTAACCCTAAGACCTAACTCTAACCCGAAACCTAACCCTAACCCTAACCCTAACCCTAATCCGAACCCTAACCCTAACCCTAAACCTAACTCGAAACCTAACCCTAAACCTAACCCTAACCCTAACTCTAACTCTAACCCTAACCCTAACCCGAACCCTAACCAGAACCCTAACCCTAACTCTAACCCTAAACCTAACCCTAACCCGAACCCTAACCCTAACCCTAACCCGAACCCGAACCCTAACCCTAAACCTAACCCGAACTCTAAACCGAACCCTAACCCTAACCCTAACCCTAACCCTAACCCGAACACTTACCCGAAACCTAACCCGAAACCTAACACTAAACCTAACCCAAACCATAACCCGAACCCTAACCCTAAACCTAACCCTAACCCTCACCCGAACCAGAACCCTAACCCTAATCCTAACCCGAAACCTAACACTAACCCTAACCCAAACCGTAACCCGAACCCTAACCCTAACCCTAACCCAAACCCGAACCCTAACCCGAAACCGAACCCTAACCCTAACCCGAAACCGAACCCTAACCCTAACCCGAACCCGAACCCTAACCCTACACCGAACCCCAACCCTAACCCGAACCCTAACCATAACCCTAACCCTAACCCTAACCCTAACCCTAACCCGAACCCTAACCCTAACCCTAACTCGAAGCCTAACCCTTACCCTAACCCTAAACCTAACCCGAACCCTAACCCTAACCCTAACCCCTAACCTTAACACTAAACCTAACCCTAACCCGAACCCTAACACTAACCCTAACCCTAAACCTAAACCGAATCCGAACCCTAACCCGAAACCTACCCCTAACCCTAATCCGAATCCTAACCCTAACGTTAACCCTAACACGAACCCTAACCCTAACACTAAACCGAACACTAACACTAACCCTAACCTTAAACCGAACCCTGAACCTAACCCGAACCCTAACCCAAACCCGAACCCTAACCTGAACCCGAACCCTAACGCTAACCCGAACCCGAACCCTAAACCTAACCCGAATCCTAACCCTAACCCTAACCCGAACCCTAACCCTAACCCTAAACCTAACCCAAACCCTAACCCTAAACCTAACCCGAAACCTAACCCTAAACCTAACCCGAACCCTAACCCTAACCCGAACCCTAACCCGAACCCTAACCCTAACCCTAACCCGAAACCTAACCCTAACCCTAATCCTAACCCTAAACCTAACCCGAACCCTAACACTAACACTAAACCTAACCCTAACCCTAAACCGAAACCTAACCCTAACTCGAACCCAAACACTAACCCTAACCCTAACTAACCCTAAACCCTAACCCTAACCCTAACCCTAACCCTAACCCTAACCCTAACCCTAAAACCTAACCCTAACACTAACCCTAACCCTAACCCGAACCCTAACCCTAACCCTAACCCGAACCCTAACGCTAACCCTAACCCTAACCCGATACCTAACCCTAACCCTAACCCTAAACCTAACCCCTATCCCTAACCCGAAATCTAACCCTAACCCGAACCCTAACCCTAACCCTAACCCGAACCCTAACCCTAACACTAACCCTAACCCTAACTCGAACCCTAACCCGAACCCTAACCCAAAACCGAACCCTAACACGAACCCGAACCCTAAACCTAACCCGAACCCGAAGCCTAACCCTAACCCGAATCCTAACCCTAACCCTAACCCGAACCCTAACCCTAACCCTAACCCTAACCCAAACCCGAACCCTAACCCGAAACCTAACCCTAACCCTAACCCTAACCCTAACCCTAACCCTAACCCTAACCCGAACCCTAACCCTAACCCTAACCCTAACCCTAACCCAAACACTTACCCGAACCCTAAACCTAAGCCTAACCCTAACCCTAACCCTAACCCTAACCCGAACCCTAACCCTAACCCGAACCCGAACCCTAACCCCTAACCCGAACCCGAAACCGAACCCTAACCCGAACCCGAACCCTACCCCTAGCACGAACCCGAAACCTAACCCTAACCCGAACCCTATCCCGAACTCTATCCCGAAGCCTAACCCTAACCTGAACCCTAACCTTACCCCGAACCCGAACCCAAACCATAACCCAAACCCTAACCCGAACCCAAACCCTAACCCTAACCCTAACCCGAACCCTATCCCGAACCCTAACCCTAACCCTATCCCGAAGCCTAACCCTAACCCTAACCCTAAACCTAACCCGAACCCTAACCCTAACCCTAACCCCAACCCTAACACTAACCCTAAACCTCACCCGAACACTAACACTAACCCTAACCCTAAACCTAAACCGAAGCCGAACCCTAACCCGAACCGTACCCCTAACCCTAATTCGAACCCTAACCCTAACCCTAACCCTAACCCGAACCCTAACCGTAACCCCAACCCGAACCCGAACCCGAACCCTAACACTAACCCGAAACCTAACCCTAACCCTAACCCTAACCCTAACCATAACCCGAACCCTAACCCTAACCCAAACCCGAACCCTAACCCTAACCATAACCCTAACCCTAACCCGAACCCGAACCCGAACCCTACCCTAACCCGAACCCTAACCCAAACCCGAACCCTAACCTGAACCCTAACCCTAACCCAAACCCGAACCCGAACCCTAACCGGAACCCGAACCCTAACCCTAACCCGGACCCTAAACATAACCCTAACCCGAACCCTAACCCAACCCTAACCCTAACCCGATCCCTAACCCTAAACCTAACCCTAACCCTAACACCTAACTCTAACCCGAAACCTAACCCTAACCCTAACCCTAACCCTAATCCGAACCCTAACCCTAACCCTAACCCTAACTCGAAACCTAACCCTAAACCTAACCCTAACCCTACCCCTAACTCTAACCCTAACCCTAACCCGAACCCTAACCAGAACCCTAACCCTAACTCTAACCCTAAACCTAACCCTAACCCGAACCCTAACCCTAACCCTAACCCGAACCCGAACCCTAACCCGAAACCTAACCCGAACTCTAAACCGAACCCTAACCCGAACCCTAACCCTAACCCTAACCCGAACACTTACCCGAAACCTAACCCGAAACCTAACACTAACCCTAACCCAAACCATAACCCGAACCCTAACCCTAAACCTAACCCTAACCCTCACCCGAACCAGAACCCTAACCCTAACCCTAACCCGAAACCTAACACTAACCCTAACCCAAACCGTAACCCTAACCCTAACCCTAACCCTAACCCAAACCCGAACCCTAACCCGAAACCGAACCCTAACCCTAACCCGAACCCGAACCCTAACCCTAACCCGAACCCGAACCCTAAACCTAACCCGAATCCTAACCCTAACCCTAACCCGAACCCTAACCCTAACCCTAAACCTAAACCAAACCCTAACCCTAAACCTAACCCGAACCCTAACCCTAAACCTAACCCGAACCCTAACCCTAACCCGAACCCTAACCCGAACCCTAACCCTAACCCTAACCCGAACCCTAACCCTAACCCTAATCCTAACCCTAAACCTAAACCGAACCCTAACACTAACACTAAACCTAACCCTAACCC
>JAVLSZ010000008.1:78510000-78515000 GCA_032313775.1 Urocyon cinereoargenteus
GAACCCTAAACCTAACCCTAACCCTAACCCGAAACCTAACCCTAACCCGAACCCTAAACCTAACCCTAACCCTAACCTGAACCCTAACCCGAATCCCTAACACTAACCCTAAAACTGACCCGAACCCTAACGCTAACCCGAACCCTAACCCGAACCCTAACCCTAACCCGAACCCTAACCCGAACCCTAACCCGAACCTTAACCCGAACCCGAACCCTAAACCTAACCCGAACCCGAACCCGAACCATAACCCTAACCCGAACCCGAATCCTAACCCTAAACCTAACCCGAACCCGAACCCTAACCCGAACTCTAACTCTAAAACGAACCCTAAACCTAACCCGAACCCTAGCCCGAACCCGAACCCTAACCCTAACCCTAACCCGAACCCGAACCCTAACCCTAACCCTAACCCTAACCCGAAACCGAACCCTAATCCTAACCCGATCCCTAACCCGAACCCTAAACCTAACCCTAACCCTAACCCTAACCCGAACCCTAACCCTAACCCGAACCCTAACCCTAACCCTAAACCTAACCCTAACCCGAACCCTAACCCTAACCCTAACCCTAACCCTAACCCTAACCACTAACTCTAACCCGAACCCTAACCCTAACCCTAACCCTAAACCTAAGCCTAACCCTAACCCTAACCCGAACCCTAACCCTAACCCTAACCCTATCCCAAACCCTAACCCTAAGCCGATCCCTAACCCGAACCCTAAACCTAACCCTAACCCGAACCTTAACCCTAACCGGAACCGTGATCCTAACCCAAACCCTAACCTGAACCCTAACCCGAACCCGTAACACTAACCCTAACCCTAAACCGAACCCTAACACTAACCAGATCCCTAACCCGAAACCTAACCCTAACCCGAAACCTAACCCGAATTCTAAACCGAACCTTAACCCGAACCCGAACCCTAACCCTAAACCGAACCCGAACCCGAACCCTAACCCGAACCCGAAATCTAAACCTAACCCTAACCCGAAACCGTGAACCTAACCCTAACCCTAACCTAAACCCTAACCCGAACCCTAACCCCAAACCGAACCCTAACCGAACCCGAACCCTAACCCTAACACAATCCCTAACCCTAACCCTAACCCTAACCCTAACCCTAACCTGAACCCTAACCCTAACCCGAACCCTCACCCTAACCCTTACCCGAACCCTAACCCGAAACCCTAACCCTAACCCTAACCCTAACCCTAACCCGAACCCTAACCCTAACCCTAAACTGAACCCTAAACCTAACCCGCACCCTAAACCTAACCCGAACCCTAACCCTAACCCGAACCCTAACACTAAACCGAACCCGAACCCTAACACTAACCCTAACCCTAACACTAACCCGAACCATAACCCTTACCCTAACCCGAACCCTAACCCTAACCCTAAACCTAACCCTAAACCGAACCCTAACCCTAACCCTAACCCTAACCCTAACCCCTAACTCTAACCCGAAACCTAACCCTAACCCTAATCCTTACCCTAACCCGAACCCTAACCCTAACCCTAACCCGAACCCTAACCCGAAACCTAACCCTAAATCTAACCCTAACCCTAACCCTAACCCGAACCCTAACCCTAACCAACCCGAACCCGAACCCTAACCCGAACCCGAATCCTAACCCGAACCCTAACCCTAACCCTAACCCGAAACATAACCCTAACCGGAACCCTAACCCGAACCCTAAACCGAACCCTAACCCGAACCCTAACCCGAACCCTAAACCGAACCCTAACCCGAAACCTAACCCTAACCCAAACCCTAACCCGAACCCTAACCCTAACCCTAACCCCGAACCCGAACCCTAACCCTAAACCTAACCCGAACCCGAACCCTAACCCCTTACCCGAATCCTAACCCTAACCTGAAACCTAACCCGAACCCTAACCCTAACCATAAAACCGAACCCGAACCCTAACCCTAACCCTAACCCTAACCCGAACCCTAACCCGAACCCTGACCCGAACCCGAACACTAACCCTAACCCGAACCCGAACCCGAACCCTAACCCTAACCCTAACCGGAACCCTAACCCTAACCCGAACCCTAATCCTAAACGTAACCCTAACCCGAACCCTAAACCTAACCCTAACCCGACCCCTAACCCGAACCCTAACACGAACCCTAAACCTAACCCTAACCCTAACCCTAACCCTAACCCGAACCCAAACCCTAACCCAAACCCGAACCCTAACCCTAACCAGAACCCTAACCCTAACCCGAACACGAACCCGAACCCTAACACTAACCCGAACTCTAACACTAACCCTAACCCTAACCCGAAACCTAACCCAAACCCGAACCCTAACCCGAACCCGAACCCTAACCCTAACACGAACCCGAACCCTAACCCTAACCCGAACCCTAAACCTAACCCTAACCCGAACCCTAAACCTAATCCTAACCCGAACCCTAACCGTAACCCGAACCCTAACCCGAACCCTAACCCAATCCTAACCCTAACCCTAACCCTAACCCTAACCCTAAACCTAACCCTAACACAAACCCTAACCCTAACCCTAACCCGAACCCTAACCCTAACCTAACCCGAACCCTAAACCTAACCCTTACCCTACCCCTAACCCGAACCCTAACCCTAAACCTAACCCGAAACCTAACCCTAAACCTAACCCTAAACCTAACCCGAACCCTAACCCTAACCCTAAACCTAACCATAACCCTAACCCGAACCCTAACCCTAACCCGAACCCTAACCCTAACCCTAACCCTAACCCGAACCCTAACCCCTATCTTAACCCTAACCCTAACCCTTACCCTAACCCTAAAACCTGAACCTAACCCTAACCCAAACTCTAACCCTAACCCGAACCCTAACCCTAACACTAAACCGAACACTAACCCTAACTCTAACCCTAAACCGAACCGTGACCCTAACCCGAACCCTAACCCAAACCCGAACCCTAACCCGAACCCGAACACTAATCCTAACCCGAACCCGAACCCTAACCCTACCCCGAACCCGAACCCAAGCCATAACCCTAAACCTACCCGAACCCTAACCCTAACCCTAACGCGAACCCTAACCCTAACCCTAACCCGAACAAACCCTAACCCTAAACCAAACTCGAACCCTAACCCTAAACTTAACCCTAACCCTAAACCTAACCCGAACCCGAACCCGAACCCGAACCCTAACCACAACCCGAACCCTAACCCTACCCCGAACCCGAACCCAAGCCATAACCCTAAACCTAACCCGAACCCTAACCCTAACGCTAACGCGAACCCTAACCCTAACCCTAACCCTAACCCGAACCCGAAACCTAACCCTAACCCGAACCCTAACACGAACCCTAACCCGAACCCTAACCCTAAACCTAACCCTAACACTAAACCTAACCCTAACCCGAACCCTAACCCTAACCCGAACCCTAACCCTAACACTAACCCGAACCCTAACACGAACCCTAACCCGAACCGAAAACCTAAACCTAACCCGAAACCTAAGCCTTACCCTAACCCTAACCCTAACCCGAACATTAACACTAACCCTGACACGAACCCTAACACTAACCCTAAACCGAACCCGAACCCTAACCCCTTACTCGAATCCTAACCCTACCCCGAAACCTAACCCGAACCCTAACAATAACCCTAACACCGAACCCGAACCCTAACCCTAACCCTAACCCGATCCCTAACCCGAATCCTAACCCTAACCCTAACCCTGACCCTAACCCGACCCCTAACCCTAACCGAACCCTAACCCTAACCCTACCCCGAACCCTAACCCGAACCCCTAACCCTAACCCTAACCCTAACCTGAACCCTCACTCGAACCCTAACCCAAACCCTAACCCGAACCCTAACCCTAACACGAAACCTAACCCTAACCCTAACCCAAACCCTAACCCTAACCCGAACCCTAACCCTAACCTTAACCCTAATCCGAACCCTAAACCTAATCCGAACCCTAACCCTAAACCTAAACCGAACCCTAACCCTAACCCTAACCCTAACACTAACCCGAACCCTAACACTAACCCTAACTCGAACCCGAACCCGAACCCTAACCCGAACCCTAACCCAAACCCGAACCCTAACCCTAACCCGAACACGAACCCTAACCCTAACCCTAACCTGAACACTAAGCCTAACCCGAACCCTAACCCCAACCCCTAACCCTAACCCTAACCCTAAAACTAACCCGAACCCTAACCCTAACCCGAACCCTAATCCGAACCACAACCCTAACCCGAACCCTAACCCGAACCCTAACCCGAACCCTAACCCTAACCCTAACACGAATCCTAACACTAACCCCGAACGCGAACCCTAACCCTAAACCTAACCCAAACCCTAACCCTAACCCTAAGGCGAAAGCTAACCCTAACCCCGAACCCTAACCCTAACCCCTAACCTAAACCTAAACCGACCCTAACCCTAACCCTAAACTGACCCTAACCCTAACCCTAACCCTAACCCTAAACCGAAACCTAACCCTAAACATAACCCTAACCCTAACCCTACTCGAACCCTAACACTAAACCTAACCCTAACCCTAAACCTAACCCGAACAGGAACCCGAACCCTAACCCGAACCCTAACCCTAAACCTAACCCGAACCCGAACCCTAACCCTAACCCGAACCCTAACCCGAACCCTAACCCTAACCCTAACCCTAACACTAAACCTAACCCCAACCCAAACCCTAAACCTAACCTGAACCCTAACCCTAACCCTAACACTAACCCTAAAACCTAACCCTAACCCGAACCCTAACCCGAACCCTAACCTGAAACTTAACCCGAACCCGAACCCTAACCCTAACCCGAACCCGAACCCGAACCCGAACCCTAACCCGAACCCGAAACCTAACCCTAACCCTAACACGAACACGAACCCTAACCCGAACCCTAACCCTAACAAGAACCCTAAACCTAAGCCGAACCCTAGCCCGAACTCGAACCCTAACCCTAACCCTAACCCGAACCATAAACCTAACCCTAACCCTAACCCTAA
>JAVLSZ010000008.1:78520000-78525000 GCA_032313775.1 Urocyon cinereoargenteus
ACGTAAACATAACCCGAACCCTAACCCTAACCCTAACCCGACCCCTAACCCGAAACCTAACACGAACACTAAACCTAACCCTAACCCTAACCAGAACCCTAACCCTAACCCGAACACGAACCCGAACCCTAACACTAACCCGAACTCTAACACTAACCCTAACCCTAACCCGAAACCTAACCCAAACCCGAACCCTAACCCGAACCCGAACCCTAACCCTAACACGAACCCGAGCCCTAACCCTAACCCGAACCCTAAACCTAACCCTAACCCGAACCCTAAACCTAATCCTAACCCGAACCCTAACCCTAACCCGAACCCTAACCCGAACCCTAACCCAATCCTAACCCTAACCCTAACCCGAACCCTAACCCTAAACCTAACCCTAACACAAACCCTAACCCTAACCCTAACCCGAACCCTAACCCTAACCTAACCCGAACCCTAAACCTAACCCTTACCCTACCCCTAACCCGAACCCTAACCCTAAACCTAACCCGAAACCTAACCCTAAACCTAACCCTAAACCTAACCCGAACCCTAACCCTAAACCTAAACCTAACCATAACCCTAACCCGAACCCTAACCCTAACCCGAACCTTAACCCTAACCCTAACCCTAACCCGAACCCTAACCCCTAACCTAACCCTAACCCTAACCCTTACCCTAACCCTAAAACCTGAACCTAACCCTAACCCAAACTCTAACCCTAACCCGAACCCTAACCCTAACACTAAACCGAACACTAACCCTAACTCTAACCCTAAACCGAACCGTGACCCTAACCCGAACACTAACCCAAACCCGAACCCTAACCCGAACCCGAACCCTAATCCTAACCCGAACCCGAACCCTAACCCTACCCCGAACCCGAACCCAAGCCATAACCCTAAACCTAACCCGAACCCTAACCCTAACCCGAACCCTAACCCTAAACCGAACCCGAACCCTAACACTAACCCTAACCCTAACGCTAACCCGAACCATAACCCTTACCCTAACCCGAACCCTAACCCTAACCCTAACCCTAACCCTAAACCGAACCCTAACCCTAACCCTAACCCTAACCCTAACCCTAACCCCTAACTCTAACCCGAAACCTAACCCTAACCCTAATCCTTACCCTAACCCGAACCCTAACCCTAACCCTAACCCGAACCCTAACCCGAAACCTAACCCTAAATCTAACCCTAACCCTAACCCTAACCCGAACCCTAACCCTAACACTAACCCGAACCCTAACCCGAACCCTAACCCGAACCGAAAACCTAAACCTAACCCGAAACCTAAGCCTTACCCTAACCCTAACCCTAACCCGAACATTAACACTAACCCTGACACGAACCCTAACACTAACCCTAAACCGAACCCGAACCCTAACCCCTTACTCGAATCCTAACCCTACCCCGAAACCTAACCCGAACCCTAACAATAACCCTAACACCGAACCCGAACCCTAACCCTAACCCTAACCCGATCCCTAACCCGAATCCTAACCCTAACCCTAACCCTGACCCTAACCCGACCCCTAACCCTAACCGAACCCTAACCCTAACCCTACCCCGAACCCTAACCCGAACCCCTAACCCTAACCCTAACCCTAACCTGAACCCTCACTCGAACCCGAACCCTAATCCTAATCCGAACCCGAACCCGAACCCTAACCCAAACCCTAACCCGAACCCTAACCCTAACACGAAACCTAACCCTAACCCTAACCCAAACCCTAACCCTAACCCGAACCCTAACCCTAACCTTAACCCTAATCCGAACCCTAAACCTAATCCGAACCCTAACCCTAAACCTAAACCGAACCCTAACCCTAACCCTAACCCTAACACTAACCCGAACCCTAACACTAACCCTAACTCGAACCCGAACCCGAACCCTAACCCGAACCCTAACCCGAACCCGAACCCTAACCCTAACCCGAACACGAACCCTAACCCTAACCCTAACCTGAACCCTAAGCCTCACCCGAACCCTAACCCCAACCCCTAACCCTAACCCTAACCCTAAAACTAACCCGAACCCTAACCCTAACCCGAACCCTAATCCGAACCACAACCCTAACCCGAACCCTAACCCGAACCCTAACCCGAACCCTAACCCTAACCCTAACACGAATCCTAACACTAACCCCGAACGCGAACCCTAACCCTAAACCTAACCCGAACCCTAAACCTAACCCTAACGCGAAAGCTAACCCTAACCCCGAACCCTAACCCTAACCCCTAACCTAAACCTAAACCGACCCTAACCCTAACCCTAAACTGACCCTAACCCTAACCCTAACCCTAACCCTAAACCGAAACCTAACCCTAAACATAACCCTAACCCTAACCCTAACCCTAACCCTAACCCTAACCCGAACCCTAACCCGAACCCTAACCCTAACCCTAACACTAACCCTAACCCTAACCCTACTCGAACCCTAACACTAAACCTAACCCTAACCCTAAACCTAACCCGAACAGGAACCCGAACCCTAACCCGAACCCTAACCCTAAACCTAACCCGAACCCGAACCCTAACCCTAACCCGAACCCTAACCCGAACCCTAACCCTAACCCTAACCCTAACACTAAACCTAACCCCAACCCGAACCCTAAACCTAACCTGAACCCTAACCCTAACCCTAACACTAACCCTAAAACCTAACCCTAACCCGAACCCTAACCCGAACCCTAACCTGAAACTTAACCCGAACCCGAACCCTAACCCTAACCCGAACCCGAACCCGAACCCGAACCCTAACCCGAACCCGAAACCTAACCCTAACCCTAACACGAACACGAACCCTAACCCGAACCCTAAACCTAACAAGAACCCTAAACCTAACCCGAACCCTAGCCCGAACTCGAACCCTAACCCTAACCCTAACCCGAACCATAAACCTAACCCTAACCCTAACCCTAACCCGAACCCGAACCCTAACCCTAACACGATCCCTAACCCGAAACCTAACCCTAACCCTAACATTAACCCGAAACCTAACCCTAACATTAACCCTAACCCTAACCCTAACCCGAACCCTCACCCGAACCCCTAACCCTAACCCTAACCCTAACCCGAACCCTAACCCTAACCCGAACCCAAACCCTAACCCTAACCCTAACACTAACCCGAACCCTAACCCTAACCCTAAACCGAACCCTATCCCTAAACCTAACCCTAACCCTAAACCGAACCCTAACCCTAACCCTAACCCTAACCCTGACCCCTAACTCTAACCCGAAACTTAACCCTAACCCTAATCCTAACCCTAACCCGAACCCTAACCCTAACCCTAACCCTAACTCGAACCCTTACCCTAAACCTAAACATAAACCTAACCCTAACCCTAACCCTAACCCGAACCCGAACCCTAACCGGAACCCTAACCCTAACTCTAACCCTAACCCTAACCCTAACGCTAACCCGAACCCTAACCCTAACCCAAACCGAACCCGAACCCTAACCCGAACCCAAACCCTAACCCGAACCCTAACCCTAACCCTAACCCGAACCCTAACACTAACCGGAACACTAACGCGAACCCTAACCCGAACCCTAACCCGAACCCTAACCCGAACCCTAAACCGAACCCTAACCCGAATCCTACCCTTAACCCTAACACGAACCCTAACCCGAACCCTAACCCTAACCCTAACACCGAACCCGAACCCTAACCCTAAACCTAACCCGAACCCGAACCCTAACCCCTTAACCGAATCCTAACCCTAACATGAACCCTAACCCGAACCCTAACCCTAACCCTAACCCCGAACCCGAACCCTAACCCTAACCCTAACCCTAACCCTAACCCGAACCCTAACCCGAACCCTGACCCGAACCCGAACCTAACCCTAACCTGAACCGGAACCCGAACCCTAACCCTAACCATAACCGGAACCCTAACCCTAAACCGAACCCTAACCCTATCCCTAACCCTAACCCGAACCCTAACCCTAACCCGACTCCTAACCCGAACCCTAACACGAACCCCAAACTTAACTCTAACCCTAACCCTAACCCGAACCTTAACCCTAACCCTAACCCGAACCCTAAACCTTACCCGAACCCTAACCCGAACCCTATCCCGAAACCTAACCCTAAACCGAAACCGAACCCTAACCCTAACCCGAACCCTAAACCTAACCCTAATCCGAACCCTAAACCTAACCCGAATCCTAACCCTAAACCTAACCCGAACCCTAACCCTAACCCTAACACTAACCGAAAACCAAACACTAACCCTAACCCTAACCCTAACCCGAACGCGAACCCTAACCCTAACCCTAACCCGAACCCTAACCCGAACCCTAACCCTAACCCAAACCCTAACCCGAACCCGAACCAGAACCCTAACCCGAACCCGAACCCGAAACCTAACCCGAAACCGAAACCTAACGCTAACCCGAACCCTAACCCTAACCCTAACCCTAACCCGAATCCGAACCCTAACCCTAACCCTAAACCTAACCCTAACCCTAACCCGAACCCTAACCCTAACCCTAACCCGAACCCTAACCGTAACCCTAAACCTAACCCTAACCCTAACCCGAACCCTAACCCTAACCCGAACCCTAACCCTAACCCTAACCCGAACCCTAACCCTAACCCGAACCCTAACCGTAACCTTAACCCTAACCTTAAACCTAAACCCTAACGCTAACCCTAACCGTAACCCTAACACTAATCCTAAAACTTAACCCTTACCCGAACCCTAACCCTAACCCTAACCCTAACCCTAACCCTAACCCGAACCCTAACCCTAACCCTAACCCCTAACCCTAACACTAACCCTAAACCTAACCCGAACCTTAACACTAACCCTAACTCTAAACCTAAACCGAAGCCGAACCCTAACCCGAACCCTAAACCTAAACCTAATCCGAACCCTAACCGTGACCCTAACCCTAACCCGAACCGTAACCCGATCCCGAACCCTAACCCTAACCCTAACCCGAACCCTAACCCGAACCCTAACTCTAACTCTAACCCTAAGCCGAACCCTA
>JAVLSZ010000008.1:78527500-78532500 GCA_032313775.1 Urocyon cinereoargenteus
CTAACCAACCCGAACCCGAACACTAACCCGAACCCGAACCCTAACCCGAACCCTAACCCTAACCCTAACCCGAAACATAACCCTAACCGGAACCCTAAACCGAACCCTAAACCGAACCCTAACCCGAACCCTAACCCGAACCCTAAACCGAACCCTAACCCGAAACCTAACCCTAACCCGAACCCTAACCCGAACCCTAACCCTAACCCTAACCCCGAACCCGAACCCTAACCCTAAACCTAACCCGAACCCGAACCCTAACCCCTTACCCGAATCCTAACCCTAACCTGAAACCTAACCCGAACCCTAACCCTAACCCTAACCCCGAACCATAACCCTAACACTAACCCTAACCCTAACCCGAACACTAACCCGAACCCTGACCCGAACCCGAACCCTAACCCTAACCCGAACCCGAACCCGAACCCTAACCCTAACCCTAACCGGAACCCTAACCCTAACCCGAACCCTAAACCTAAACGTAACCATAACCCGAACCCTAACCCTAACCCTAACCCGACCCCTAACCCGAACCCTAACACGAACCCTAAACCTAACCCTAACCCTAACCAGAACCCTAACCCTAACCCGAACACGAACCCGAACCATAACACTAACCCGAACTCTAACACTAACCCTAACCCTAACCCGAAACCTAACCCAAACCCGAACCCTAACCCGAACCCGAACCCTAACCCTAACACGAACCCGAACCCTAACCCTAACCCGAACCCTAAACCTAACCCTAACCCGAACCCTAAACCTAATCCTAACCCGAACCCTAACCCTAACCCGAACCCTAACCCGAACCCTAACCCAATCCTAACCCTAACCCTAACCCGAACCCTAACCCTAAACCTAACCCTAACACAAACCCTAACCCTAACCCTAACCCGAACCCTAACCCTAACCTAACCCGAACCCTAAACCTAACCCTTACCCTACCCCTAACCCGAACCCTAACCCTAAACCTAACCCGAAACCTAACCCTAAACCTAACCCTAAACCTAACCCGAACCCTAACCCTAAACCTAAACCTAACCATAACCCTAACCCGAACCCTAACCCTAACCCGAACCTTAACCCTAACCCTAACCCTAACCCGAACCCTAACCCCTAACCTAACCCTAACCCTAACCCTTACCCTAACCCTAAAACCTGAACCTAACCCTAACCCAAACTCTAACCCTAACCCGAACCCTAACCCTAACACTAAACCGAACACTAACCCTAACTCTAACCCTAAACCGAACCGTGACCCTAACCCGAACCCTAACCCAAACCCGAACCCTAACCCGAACCCGAACCCTAATCCTAACCCGAACCCGAACCCTAACCCTACCCCGAACCCGAACCCAAGCCATAACCCTAAACCTAACCCGAACCCTAACCCTAACCCTAAACTGAACCCTAATCCTAACCTGCACCCTAAACCTAACCCGAACCCTAACCCTAACCCGAACCCTAACCCTAAACCGAACCCGAACCCTAACACTAACCCTAACCCTAACGCTAACCCGAACCATAACGCTTACCCTAACCCGAACCCTAACCCTAACCCTAACCCTAACCCTAAACCGAACCCTAACCCTAACCCTAACCCTAACCCTAACCCCTAACTCTAACCCGAAACCTAACCCTAACCCTAATCCTTACCCTAACCCGAACCCTAACCCTAACCCTAACCCGAACCCTAACCCGAAACCTAACCCTAAATCTAACCCTAACCCTAACCCTAACCCGAACCCTAACCCTAACCAACCCGAACCCGAACCCTAACCCGAACCCGAACCCTAACCCGAACCCTAACCCTAACCCTAACCCGAAACATAACCCTAACCGGAACCCTAAACCGAACCCTAAACCGAAACCTAACCCGAACCCTAACCCGAACCCTAAACCGAACCCTAACCCGAAACCTAACCCTAACCCGAACCCTAACCCGAACCCTAACCCTAACGCTAACCCCGAACCCGAACCCTAACCCTAAACCTAACCCGAACCCGAACCCTAACCCCTTACCCGAATCCTAACCCTAACCTGAAACCTAACCCGAACCCTAACCCTAACCCTAACCCCGAACCATAACCCTAACACTAACCCTAACCCTAACCCGAACACTAACCCGAACCCTGACCCGAATCCGAACCCTAACCCTAAACCGAACCCGAACCCGAACCCTAACCCTAACCCTAACCGGAACCCTAACCCTAACCCGAACCCTAAACCTAAACGTAACCATAACCCGAACCCTAACCCTAACCCTAACCCGACCCCTAACCCGAACCCTAACACGAACCCTAAACCTAACCCTAACCCTAACCAGAACCCTAACCCTAACCAGAACCCTAACCCTAACCCGAACACGAACCCGAACCCTAACACTAACCCGAACTCTAACACTAACCCTAACCCTAACCCGAAACCTAACCCAAACCCGAACCCTAACCCGAACCCGAACCCTAACCCTAACACGAACCCGAACCCTAACCCTAACCCGAACCCTAAACCTAACCCTAACCCGAACCCTAAACCTAATCCTAACCCGAACCCTAACCCTAACCCGAACCCTAACCCGAACCCTAACCCAATCCTAACCCTAACCCTAACCCGAACCCTAACCCTAAACCTAACCCTAACACAAACCCTAACCCTAACCCTAACCCGAACCCTAACCCTAACCTAACCCGAACCCTAAACCTAACCCTTACCCTACCCCTAACCCGAACCCTAACCCTAAACCTAACCCGAAACCTAACCCTAAACCTAACCCTAAACCTAACCCGAACCCTAACCCTAACCCTAAACCTAACCATAACCCTAACCCGAACCCTAACCCTAACCCGAACCTTAACCCTAACCCTAACCCTAACCCGAACCCTAACCCCTAACCTAACCCTAACCCTAACCCTTACCCTAACCCTAAAACCTGAACCTAACCCTAACCCAAACTCTAACCCTAACCCGAACCCTAACCCTAACACTAAACCGAACACTAACCCTAACTCTAACCCTAAACCGAACCGTGACCCTAAATCGAACCCTAACACAAACCCGAACCCTAACCCGAACCCGAACCCTAATCCTAACCCGAACCCGAACCCTAACCCTACCCCGAACCCGAACCCAAGCCATAACCCTAAACCTAACCCGAACCCTAACCCTAACCCTAACGCGAACCCTAACCCTAACCCTAACCCGAACAAACCCTAACCCTAAACCAAACTCGAACCCTAACCCTAAACTTAACCCTAACCCTAAACCTAACCCGATCCCGAACCCGAACCCTAACCAGAAACCGAACCCTAACCCTACCCCGAACCCGAACCCAAGCCATAACCCTAAACCTAACCCGAACCCTAACCCTAACCCTAACGCGAACCCTAACCCTAACCCTAACCCTAACCCGAAACCGAAACCTAACCCTAAACCGAACCCTAACACGAACCCTAACCCGAACCCTAACCCTAAACCTAACCCTAACACTAAACCTAACCCTAATCCGAACCCTAACCCTAACCCGAACCCTAACCCTAACACTAACCCGAACCCTAACCCGAACCCTAACCCGAACCGTAAACCTAACCCTAACCCGAAACCTAAGCCTAACCCTAAGCCTAACCCTAACCCTAACCCTAACCCGAACATTAACACTAACCCTGACCCGAACCCTAACACTAACCCTAAACCGAACCCGAACACTAACCCCTTACTCGAATCCTAACCCTACCCCGAAACCTAACCCGAACCCTAACAATAACCCTAACACCGAACCCGAACCCTAACCCTAACCCTAACCCGATCCCTAACCCGAACCCTAACCCTAACCCTAACCCTGACCCTAACCCGACCCCTAACCCTAACCGAACCCTAACCCTAACCCTAACCCGAACCCTAACCCGAACCCCTAACCCTAACCCTAACCCTAACCTGAACCCTCACTCGAACCCGAACCCTAATCCTAATCCGAACCCGAACCCGAACCCTAACCCAAACCCTAACCCTAACACGAAACCTAACCCTAACACTAACCCAAACCTTAACCCTAACCCGAACCCTAACCCTAACCTTAACCCTAATCCGAACCCTAAACCTAATCCGAACCCTAACCCTAAACCTAAACCGAACCCTAACCCTAACCCTAACCCTAACTCTAACCCGAACCCTAACACTAACCCTAACTCGAACCCTAACCCGAAACCTAAACCTAACCCGAACCCTAACCCGAACCCGAACCCGAACCCGAACCTGAAACCTAACCCGAACCCGAACCCTAACCCGAAACCTAACCCTAACCCTAACCCTAACCCGAACCTGAACCCTAACCCTAACCCTAACCCTAACCCTAACCCGAACCCGAACCCTAACCCCTTACCGAATCCTAACCCTAACCTGAAACCTAACCCGAACCCTAACCCTAACCCTAACCCCGAACCCGAACCCTAACCCTAACCCTAACCCTAACCCGAACCCTAACCCGAACCCTGACCCGAACCCGAACCCTAACCCTAACCCGAACCCGAACCCGAACCCTAACCCTAACCCTAACCGGTACCCTAACCCTAACCAGAACCCTAACCCTAAACGTAACCCTAACCCGAACCCTAACCCTAACCCTAACCCGACCCCTAACCCGAACCCTAACACGAACCCTAAACCTAACCCTAACCTTAACCCTAACCCTAACCCGAACCCTAACCCTAACCCTAACCCGAACCCTAACCCTAACCAGAAACCTAACCCTAACCCGAACACGAACCCGAACCCTAACCCTAACCCGAACTCTAACACTAACCCTAACCCTAACCCGAAACCTAACCCAAACCCGAACCCTAACCCGAACCCGAACCCTAACCCTAACACGAACCCGAACCCTAACCCTAACCCGAACCCTAAACCTAACCCTAACCCGAACCCTAAACCTAATCCTAACCCGAACCCTAACCCTAACCCGAACCCTAACCCGAACCCTAACCCAATCCTAACCCTAACCCTAACCC
>JAVLSZ010000008.1:78537500-78540000 GCA_032313775.1 Urocyon cinereoargenteus
CCTAACCCGAACCCTAACCCTAACCCTAACCCGAACCCTAACCCTAACCAGAACCCTAACCCTAACCCTAACACTAATCTGAACCCTAACTCGAAACCCTAACCCTAACCCTAACCCTAACCCGAACCCTAACCCTAACCCGAACCCTAACCCTAACCCTAACCCGAACCTTAACCCTAACCCGAACCTTACCCTAACCCTAAACCTAATCTGAACCCTAAACCTAATACGAACCCTAACCCTAAACCTAACCCGAACCCTAACCCTAACTCTAACCCTAACATTAACCCTTACCCGAACCCTAACCCTAACCCTAACCCGAACCCGAACCCTAACCCGAACCCGAACCCTAACCCGAACCCTAACCCTAACTCTAACCCGAAACCTAACACTAACCCGAAACCTAACCCGAACCCTAACACGAACCCTAACCCGAACCCTAACCAGAACACTAAACCGAACCCTAACCCGAACCCTAACCCTAAACCTAACCCGAACCCTAACCCGAACACTAACCCTAACCCTAACACGAACCCTAACCCTAACCCTAACCCAGACTGCAACCCGGACCCTAACCCTAACCCTAACCCTAACCCTAACCCTAACCCGAACCCGAACCCTCAACCTAACCCGAAACCTAACCCCTAACCCGAACCCGAACCCTAACCTGAACCCGAACGCAAACCCTATCCCGAACCCGAACCCTAACTCTAAACCGATCCCTAACCCGAACCCTAAACCTAACCCTAACCCGAACCCTAACCCAACCCTAACCCTAACCCTAACTCGAACCCTAACCCGAACCATAAACCTAACCCTAACCCTAACACGAACCGTAAACCGAATTCTAACCCGACCCTAACCCTAAACCCTAACCATAAACCTAACCCGAAACCGAACCCTAACCCGAAACCTAACCCGAACCCTAACCCTAACCCTAACCCGAACCCTAACCCTAGCCCGAACCCTAACCCTAACCCTAACCCTAACCCTAACCCGAACCCTAACCCTAACCCTAAACCTAACCCTAACCACTAACTCTAACCCGAACCCTAACCCTAACCCTAACCCTAACCCTAAACCTAAGCCTAACCCTAACCCTAACCCGAATCCTAACCCTAACCCTAACCCAAACAAACCCTAACCCTAAACCAAACTCGAACCCTAACCCTAAACTTAACCCTAACCCTAAACCTAACCCGAACCTGAACCCGAACCCTAACCAGAACCCGAACCCTAACCCTACCCCGAACCCGAACCCAAGCCATAACCCTAAACCTAACCCGAACCCTAACCGTAACCCTAACACGAACCCTAAACCTAACCCTAACCCTAACCCGAACCCGAAACCTAACCCTAACCCGAACCCTAACACGAACCCTAACCCGAACCCTAACCCTAAACCTAACCCTAACACTAAATCTAACCCGCCCGAACCCTAACCCTAACCCGAACCCTAACCCTAACCCTAACCCGAACACCTACCCGAACCCTAACCCGAACCGTAAACCTAACCCTAACCCGAAACCTAAGCCTAACCCTAACCCTAACCCTAACCCAAACCCGAACATTAACACTAACCCTGACCCGAACCCTAACACTAACCCTAAACCGAACCCGAACCCTAACCCCTTACTCGAATCCTAACCCTACCCCGAAACCTAACCCGAACCCTAACAATAACCCTAACACCGAACCCGAATCCTAACCCTAACCCTAAACCTAACCCGATCCCGAACCCGAACCCTAACCCTAACCCTAACCCTGACCCTAACCCGACCCCTAACCCTAACCGAACCCTAACCCTAACCCTAACCCGAACCCTAACCCGAACCCCTAACCCTAACCCTAACCCTAACCTGAACCCTGACTCGAACCCGAACCCTAATCCTAACCCGAACCCGAACCCGAACCCTAACCCAAACCCTAAACTGAAACCTAACCCTAACACGAAACCTAACCCTAACCCTAACCCAAACCCTAACGCTAACCCGAACCCTAACCCTAACCTTAACCCTAATCCGAACCCTAAACCTAATCCGAACCCTAACCCTAAACCTAAACCGAACCCTAACCCTAACCCTAACCCTAACACTAACCCGAACCCTAACCCGAACCCTAACCCTAACCCGAACCCTAACCCGAACCCTAACCCGAACTTTAACCCGAACCCGAACCCTAACCCTAACCCGAACCCGGACCCGAACCCGAACCCTAACCCGAACCCGAATCCTAACCCTAACCCTAACCCGAACCCGAACCCTAACCCGAACTCTAACTCTAACAAGAACCCTAAACCTAACCCGAACCCTAGCCCGAACCCGAACCCTAACCCTAACCCTAAACCGAACCCGAACCCTAACCCTAACCCTAACCCTAACCCTAACCCGAACCCGAACCCTAATCCTAACCCGATCCCTAAACCGAACCCTAAACCTAACCCTAACCCTAACCCTAACCCGAACCCTAACCCTAACCCGAACCCTAACCCGAACCCTAA
>JAVLSZ010000008.1:78557500-78560000 GCA_032313775.1 Urocyon cinereoargenteus
CCTAACCCTAAAACTAACCCGAACCCTAACCCTAACCCGAACCCTAACCCGAACCCTAACCCGAACCCTAACCCGAACCCTAACCCCAACCCGAACCAGAACCTGAACCCTAACCTGAACCCGAACCCAAACCCTACCCCGAACCCGAACCCAACCCATAACCCTAACCCTAACCCGAAACCTAACCCTAACCCGAACCCTAAAACTAACCCTAACCCTAAACGTAACCCTAACCCGAAACTGAACCCTAACCCTAACCCTAAACCTAACTCTAACACGGAACCCGAACCCTAACCCTAACCCGATCCCTAACCCGAACCCTAACCCGAACCCGAACCCTAACCCTAACCCTAACCTGAACCCTAACCCTAAACCTAACCTTAACCCGAACCCTAACCCTAACCCGAACCCTAACCCTAACCCTAACCCGAACCCTAACCCGAACCCGAACCCTAACCCTAACACTAACCCGAACCCTAAGCCTAACCCGAAATCTAACACTAACCCTAACCCGAACCCTAACCCTAACCCGAACCCTAACCCGAACCCTAACAATAACCCTAACACCGAACCCGAACCCTAACCTTAACCCTAACCCTAACCCGAACCCTAACCCGAACCCTAACTCGAACCCGAACCCTAATCCTAACCCGAACCCGAACCCGAACCCTAACCCTTACCCTAACCCGAACCCTAACCCTAACGCGAACCCTAACCCTAACCCTAACCCGAACCTTACCCCTAACCCGAACCCTAACGCTAACCCTAAACCTAATCCGAACCCTAAACCTAATCCGAACCCTAACCCTAAACCTTACCCGAACCCTAACCCTAACCCTAAACTGAACCCTAACCGTAAACCGAACCCTAACCCTAACCCTAACCCTAACCCTAACCCGAACCCTAACACTAACCCTAACCCGAACCCATAACCCTAACCCTAACCCTAACACTAACCCTAACCCTAAAACCTAACACTAACCCTAACCCGAACCCTAACCCGAAACCGAACCCGAACCCTAACCCGAACCCTAACCTTAACCGTAACCCTAACCCGAACCTGAACCCTAACCCTAACCCTAACCCTAACCCTAACCCTAACCCGAACCCTAACCCTAACCCGAATCCTAACACTAACCCTAACCCTAACCCTAACCCAAACCCTAACCCTAACGCGAACCCTAACCCTAACCCTAAACCTAACCCGAACCCTAACCCTAACCCGAACCCTAACCCTAACCCTAACCCTAACCCGAACCCTAACCCGAACCCTAACCCTTAACCCGAACCCGAACCCGAACCCTAACCTGAACCCGAACCCAAACCCTACCCCGAACCCGAACCCAACCCATAACCCTAACCCTAACCCGAACCCTAACCCTAACCCTAACCCTAACCCTAACGCGAACCCTAACCCTACGCCGAACCCGAACCAAACCCATAGCCCTAACCCGAACCCTAACCTAACCCGAACCCTAACCCTAACCCTAACCCTAACCCGAACCCTAACCCTAACCCGAACCCTAAACCTAACCCTAACCCTAACCTGAACCCTAACCTAACCCGAACCACTAACCCTAACCCTAACCCTAACCCGAACCCTAAACCTAACCCGAACCCTAAAACCTAACCCTAACCTTAACCTGAACCCTAACCCAAACCCCTAACACTAACCCGAACCCCTAACACTAACCCTAACCCTAACCCGAACCCTAACCCTAAACCGAACCCTAACCCGAACCCTATCCCTAACACGAACCCTAACCCGAACCCTAACCCGATCCTTAACCCGAACCAGAAACCTAACCCTAAACCGAACCCGAACACGAACCCGAACCCTAACACGAATCCGAACCCTAAACCTAACCCTAACCCGAACACGAACCCTAACCCGAACCCTAACCCTAACACGAAACCTAAACCTAACCCGAACCCTAGCCCGAACACGAACCCTAACCCTAACCCTAACCGGAACCCGAACCCTAAACCTAAACCTTACCCTAACCCTAACCCGAACCCGAACCCTAACCCGATCCCTAACCCGAACACTAACCCTAAACCTAACCCTAACCATAACCCTAACCCGAACCCTAACCCTAACCCTAACCCTAACCCGAACCCTAACCCGAACCCTAACCCCTAACCTGAACCCGAACCCTAAACCTAACCCGAACCCTAACCCTAATCCTAACCCTAACCCGAACCCTAACCCTAACCCTAACCCTAACTCGAACCCTAACCCTAAACCTAACCCTAACCCTAACCCTAAAACTAACCCTAACCCTAAACCTAACACGAACCCTAACCCGAACCCTAAACCTAACTCTAACCCTAACCCTAACCCTAACCCGAAACCTAACCCTAACCCTAACCCGTACCCGAACCCTAACCCGAACCCTAACCCTAACTCTAAACCGAACCCTAACCCTAACCCGAACCCTAAAACGAACCCTAACCAGAACCCTAAACCGAACCCTAACCCGAACCCTAACCCTAACCC
>JAVLSZ010000008.1:78565000-78572500 GCA_032313775.1 Urocyon cinereoargenteus
AACCCTAAACCTAACCCGAACCCTAAAACCTAACCCTAACCTTAACCTGAACCCTAACCCAAACCCCTAACACTAACCCGAACCCCTAACACTAACCCTAACCCTAACCCGAACCCTAACCCTAAACCGAACCCTAACCCGAACCCTATCCCTAACACGAACCCTAACCCGAACCCTAACACGAACCTTAACCCGAACCAGAAACCTAACCCTAAACCGAACCCGAACACGAACCCGAACCCTAACACGAACCCGAACCCTAAACCTAACCCTAAACCGAACACGAACCCTAACCCGAACCCTAACCCTAACACGAAACCTAAACCTAACCCGAACCCTAGCCCGAACACGAACCCTAACCCTAACCCTAACCGGAACCGGAACCCTAAACCTAAACCTTACCCTAACCCTAACCCGAATCCGAACCCTAACCCGATCCCTAACCCGAACACTAACCCTAACCCTAACCCTAACCATAACCCTAACCCGAACCCTAACCCTAACCCTAACCCGAACCCTAACCCGAAACCTAACCCCTAACCTGAACCCGAACCCTAAACCTAACACGAACCCTAACCCTAATCCTAACCCTAACCCGAACCCTAACCCTAACCCTAACCCTAACTCGAACCCTAACCCTAAACCTAACCCTAACCCTAACCCTAACACTAACCCTAACCCTAAACCTAACACGAACCCTAACCCGAACCCTAAACCTAACTCTAACCCTAACCTAACCCTAACCCGAAACCTAACCCTAACCCTAACCCGTACCCGAACCCTAACCCGAACCCTAACCCTAACTCTAAACCGAACCCTAACCCTAACCCGAACCCTAAACCGAACCCTAACCAGAACCCTAAACCGAACCCTAACCCGAACCCTAACCCTAAACCTAACCCGAACCCTAACCCGAACCCTAATCCTAACCCTAACCCAAACTGTAACCCGAACCCTAAACCTAACCCTAACCCTAACCCTTACCCTAACCCGAACCCGAACCCTAACCCTAACCCTAACCCGAACCCTAACCCCTAACCCGAACCCGAACCTGAACCCTAACCTGAACCCGAAACCAAACCCTACCCCGAACCCGAACCCAACCCATAACCCTAACCCTAACCCGAACCCTAACCCTAACCCTGACCCTAACCCTAACGTGAACCCTAACCCTAACCCTAACCCGAACCTGAACCCTAACCTAAACCCGAACCCTAACCCGAACCCTAACCCGAACCCGAACCCTAACCCGCACCCTAACCCGAACCCTAACCCGAACCCGAACCTTAAACTGAACCCGAACCCAAAACCTAACCCGAACCCGAACCCGAACCCTAACCCGAATCCGAAACCTAACCCTAACCCTAACCCTAAACCTAACCCGAAACCGAACCCTAACCCTAACCCGATTCCTAACACGAACCCTAACCCTAACCCTAACCCGAACACTCACCTAACCCGAACCCTAACCCTAACCCTAACCCTAACCTGAAACCTAACCCTAATCAGAATCCTAACCCTAACCCGAACCCTAACCCGAAACCTAACCCTAATCCGAACCCTAAACCGAACCCTAACCCCAACCCGATCCCTAACACGAACCCTAACCCTAACCCTAACCCTAAGACTAACCTAACCCGAACCCTAACCCTAACCCTAACCCTAACCTGAAACCTAACCCGATCCCCTAACCCTAACCCTAACCCTAATCCGAATCCTAACCCTAACCCGAACCCTAACCCGAAACCTAACCCTAATCCGAACCCTAAACCGAACCCTAACCCGAACCCAAAACCGAACCCTAACCCGAACCCTAACCCTAACCCGAATCCTAATCCTAACCCCGAAACCGAACCCTAACCCTAACCCTAACCCGAACCCGAACCCTAACCCTAACCCTAACCCGAACCCTAACCCTAACCCTAACGTTAACCCGAACCCTAACCCTAACCCGAACCCTAACCCTAACCCTAACCCGAACCCTAACCCGAACCCTAACCCGAACCGTAACCCTAACACTAACCCGAACCCTAAGCCTAACCCGAACTCTAACACTAACCCTAACCCGAACCCTAACCCACACCCTAACCCGAACCCGAACCCTAACCCCTTACTCGAATCCTAACCCTAACCCGAACCCTAACCCGAACCCTAACAATAACCCTAACACCGAACCCGAACCCTAACCTTAACCCTAACCCTAACCCGAACCCTAACCCGAACCCTAACTCGAACCCGAACCCTAATCCTAACCCGAACCCGAACCCGAACCCTAACCCTTACCCTAACCCGAACCCTAACCCTAACCCGAACCCTAACCCTAACCCTAATTCGAACCTTAACCCTAAACCGAACCCTAACCCTAACCCTAAACCTAATCCGAACCCTAAACCTAATCCGAACCCTAACCCTAAACCAAACCCGAACACTAACCCTAACCCTAAACTGAACCCTAAACGTAAACCGAACCCTAACCCTAACCCTAACACTAACCCTAACCCGAACCGTAACACTAACCCTAACCCGAACCCATAACCCTAACCCTAACCCTAACACTAACCCTAACCCTAAAACCTAACACTAACCCTAACCCGAACCCTAACCCACCCCGAACCCGAAACCGAACCCTAACCCGAACACTAACCTTAACCGTATCCCTAACCCGAACCTGAACCCTAACCCTAACCCTAACCCGAACCCTAACCCTAACCCGAACCCTAACCCTATACCTAACCCTAACCCTACCCGAACCCTAACCCTAACCCGAACCCTAACCCTAACCCTAAACCTATCCCGAACCCTAACCCTAACCCGAACCCTAACCCTAACCCTAACCCGAACACTAACCCGAACCCTAACCCGAACCCTAACCCCTAACCTGAACCCGAACCCGAACCGTAACCCGAACCCGAACCCTAACCCGAAACCTAACCCTAACCCTAACCCTAACCCGAACCTGAACCCTAACCCTAACCCTAACCCTAACCCGAACCCGAACCCTAACCCTAAACCGATCCCTAACCCGAACCCTAAACCTAACCCTAACCCTAACCCGAACCCTAAACCTAACCCTAACCCTAACCTGAACCCTAACCGAAACCCCTAACCCTAACCCTAAACCTGACCCGAACCCTAACCCTAACCCGAACCCTAACCCGAACCCTAACCCTAACTCGAACCCTAACCCGAACCCTAACCCGAACCTTACCCCGAACCCGAACCCTAACCCTAACCCGAACCCGAACCCGAACCCTAACACGAACCCGAATCCTAACCCTAACCCTAACCCGAACCCGAACCCTAACCCGAACTCTAACTCTAACACGAACCCTAAACCTAATCCGAACCCTAGCCCGAAACCGAACCCTAACCCTAACCCTAACCCGAACCCGAACCCTAACCCTAACCCTAACCCTAACCCTAACCCTAACCCGAACCCGAACCCGAACCCTAATCCTAACCCGATCCCTAACCCAAACCATAAACCTAACCCTAACCCTAACCCTAACCCGAACCCTAACCCTATCCCGAACCCTAACCCTAACCCTAACCCTAACCCTAACCCGAACCCTAACCCTAACCCTAACCCTAACCCAAACCACTAACTCTAACCCGAACCCTAACCCTAACCCTTACCCTAACCTTAAACCTAAGCCTAACCCTAACCCTAACCCGAACCCTAACCATAACCCTAACCCTATCCCGAAACCTAACCCTAACCCGATCCCTAACCCAAACCCTAAACCTAACCCTAACCCGAACCCTAACCCTAACCCGAACCGTGAACCTAACCCTGACCCTAACCTGAACCCTAACCCGAACCCGTAACACTAACCCTAACCCTAAACCGAACCCTAACACTAACCCGAACCCTAACCCGAACACTAACCCTAACCCGAAACCTAACCCGAATCCTAACCCGAAACTTAACCCGAACCGGAACCCTAACCCTAACCCGAACCCGAACCCGAACCCTAACCCGAACCCGAAACCTAAACCTAACCCTAACCCGAAACCGAACCCTAACCCGAACCCGAACCCTAACCCGAACCCGAAACCTAAACCTAACCCTAACCCGAAACCGAACACTAACCCTAACCATAACCCTAACCCTAACCCTAAACCGAACCCTAACCCTAACCCTAACCCTAACCCTAACCCCTAAATCTAACCCGAAACCTAACCCAAACCCTAATCCTTACCCTAACCCGAACCCTAACCCTAACCCTAACCCGAACCCTAACCCGAAACCTAACCCTAAATCTAACCCTAACCCTAACCCTAACCCGAACCCTAACCCTAACCAACCCGAACCCGAACCCTAACCCGAACCCGAACCCTAACCCGAACCCTAACCCTAACCCTAACCCGAAACATAACCCTAACCGGAACCCTAACCCGAACCCTAAACCGAACCCTAACCCCGAACCCGAACCCTAACCCTAAACCTAACCCGAACCCGAACCCTAACCCCTTACCCGAATCCTAAACCTAACCTGAAACCTAACCCGAACCCTAACCCTAACCCTAACCCCGAACCCGAACCCTAACCCTAACCCTAACCCTAACCCGAACCCTAACCCGAACCCTGACCCGAACCCGAACCCTAACCCTAACCCGAACCCGAACCCGAACCCTAACCCTAACCCTAACCGGAACCCTAACCCTAACCAGAACCCTAACCCTAAACGTAACCCTATCCCGAACCCTAACCCTAACCCTAACCCGACCCCTAACCCGAACCCTAACACGAACCCTATACCTAACCCTAACCTTAACCCTAACACTAACCCGAACCCTAACCCTAACCCAAACCCGAACCCTAACCCTAACCAGAACCCTAACCCTAACCCGAACACGAACCCGAACCCTAACCCTAACCCGAACTCTAACACTAACCCTAACCCTAACCCGAAACCTAACCCAAACCCGAACCCTAACCCGAACCCGAAACCTAACCCTAACACGAACCCGAACCCTAACCCTAACCCGAACCCTAAACCTAACCCTAAACCGAACCCTAAACCTAATCCTAACCCGAACCCTAACCCTAACCCGAACCCTAACCCGAACCCTAACCCAATCCTAACCCTAACCCTAACCCGAACCCTAACCCTAAACCTAACCCTAACACAAACCCTAACCCTAACCCTAACCCGAACCCTAACCCTAAACCTAACCCGAACCCTAAACCTAACCCTTACCCTACCCCTAACCCGAACCCTAACCCTAAACCTAACCCGAAACCTAACCCTAACCCTAACCCTAAACCTAACCCGAACCCTAACCCTAACCCTAAACCTAACCATAACCCTAACCCGAACCCTAACCCTAACCCGAACCCTAAACAAAAACCGAACCCTAACCCCTAACCTAACCCTAACCCTAACCCTTACCCTAACCCTAAAACCTGAACCTAACCCTAACCCTAACCCAAACCCTAACCCTAACCCGACCCTAACCCTAACACTAAACCGAACACTAACCATAACTCTAACCCTAAACCGAACCGTGACCCTAACCCGAACCCTAACCCAAACCCGAACCCTAACCCGAACCCGAACCCTAATCCTAACCCGAACCCGAACCCTAACCCTAACCCGAAACCTAACCCTAACCCTAACCCGAACCCTAACCCTAACCCTAACCCTAACCCAAACCCTAAACCTAAACCTAACCCGAACCCTAACCCTAAACCTAACCCGAACCCTAACCCTAACCCGAACCCTAACACGAACCCTAACACTAACATTAACCCGAACCCTAACCCTAACGCTAACCCGAACATTAACCCTAACACTAACGCTAACCCGAACCCTAACCCTAACCCTAACCCTAAACTTAACCCCTAACCCTAACCCGAACTCTAACCCTAACCCGAACCCTAACCCTAACCCTAACCCGAACCCTAACCCAACCCTAACCCTAACCCTAACTCGAACCCTAACCCGAACCCTAAACCTAACCCTAACCCTAACACGAACCGTAACCCGAATTCTAACCCGACCCTAACCCTAAAACCTAACCATAAACCTAACCCGAAACCTAACCCTAACCCAAACCCGAACCCTAACCCTAACCCGAACCCTAACTTAACCCTAACCCTAACCCGAACCCTAACCTGAACCCGAACCCTAACCCGATCCCGAACCCTAACCCTAAACCTAACCCTAACCCGAACCCTAACCCGAACCCTAACTCGAACCCTAACCCTAACCCGAACCCTAACCCGAACCCGAACCCTAACCCAAACCCTAACCCGAACCCTAACCCGAACCCTAACCCTACCCCGAACCCTAACCCGAACCCGAACCCTAACCCTAACCCTAACCCGAACCCGAACCCTAACTCTAAACCGATCCCTAACCCGAACCCTAAACCTAACCCTAAACCGAACCCTAACCCAACCCTAACCCTAACCCTAACTCGAACCCTAACCCGAACCCTAAACCTAACCCTAACCCTAACACGAACCGTAACCCGAATTCTAACCCGACCCTAACCCTAAACCCTAACCATAAACCTAACCCGAACCCGAACCCTAACCCGAACCCTAACCCGAACCCTAACCCTAACCCTAACCCGAACCCTAACCCTAGCCCGAACCCTAACCCTAACCCAAACCCTAACGCTAACCCGAACCCTAACCCTAACCTTAACCCTAATCCGAACCCTAAACCTAATCCGAACCCTAACCCTAAACCTAAACCGAACCCTAACCCTAACCCTAACCCTAACACTAACCCGAACACTAACACTAACCCTAACTCGAACCCTAACCCGAAACCTAAACCGAACCCTAACCTTAACCCGAACCCTAACCCAAACCCGAACCCGAACCCTAACCCGAACCCGAACCCTAACCCGAAACCTAACCCTAACCCTAACCCTAACCCGAACCTGAATCCTAACCCTAACCCTAACCCTAACCCTAACCCGAACCCGAACCCTAACCCTAACGCGATCCCTAACCCGAACCCTAAACCTAACCCTAACCCTAACACGAAACCTAACCCTAACCCGAACCCTAAACCTAACCCTAACCCTAACCTGAACCCTAACCCGAACCCCTAACCCTAACCCTAAACCTGACCCGAACCCTAACCCTAACCCGAACCCTAACCCGAACCCTAACCCTAACCCGAACTCTAACCCGAACTCTAACCCGAACTTTAACCCGAACCCGAACCCTAACCCTAACCCGAACCCGAACCCGAACCCGAACCCTAACCCGAACCCGAATCCTAACCCTAACCCTAACCCGAACCCGAACCCTAACCCGAACTCTAACTCTAACACGAACCCTAAACCTAACCCGAACCCTAGCCCGAAACCGAACCCTAACCCTAACCCTAACCCGAACCCGAACCCTAACCCTAACCCTAACCCTAACCCTAACCCGAACCCGAACCCTAATCCTAACCCGATCCCTAACCCGAACCCTAAACCTAACCCTAACCCTAACCCGAAACCTAACCCTAACCCGAAACCTAACCCTAA